>JAUJYQ010000137.1:0-10635 GCA_033995645.1 Hemileius initialis | reverse complement strand
GAATCTCGACTGCGATCGACAAACCCTTCCTAATGATAACAATAAGTCAATAACCGATCCGTCGTTTGCGGCCAAACAGTGAAACCAATTGTCCGTCTGTTGAGGCAATCACTTAAATTCGCAGATAAGTTGTAACTCTGAATGTGTGTGAAAACGATTTACCGATTCGTTCAGTTGTGGCGCCAATGATTGGCCCAAATATTTATTTTAATAGTTGCTTACTATTAGTGCACAAAACGAGTGGAGTGTTCCCCGACTTTCAATCAGTAATCACTTGTATTTAAATATTAATATTGAGTTATGTTTTCATTTTCTGTGAGAGAAGAAATACATCAAAACTTTATTGGCTTTTAATTCCTCTTTTTATATATGTGTATAAGTATTATCCGAATAATTATTTTTGTAATTTGGCGTTCAATTAGTCGTCCCATTAGTTGACCTTTGATTTGACAAATTATGATCTTTTAGTGACATTTGTTTTTACTGTCGAAACGACGACTCAAATCATAAATCATATCATTTGATAACTCATTTAACTTTTCGGCCAAATTACAGTACAATTGGAACAAACGAACAGTCATTTCGAGTCTGAATTCGATTACATAAAAAACAAATATAATTCACTCATTCTTTGCTCTCATTTCACATAATATAAGTTAGTTTTTACATACATTTTTAGGTATATATAGATCTCTCGAAACTAACAGTCGATTCGATTTCGTCTAAATGTATAAATCGATTAATACATTAATTGATAAAACTATTTGTAAATATAATACAAATTGTGTTACAAATGCTAACTTACAATCAATAATAATAATAATAATAAACTATTCAAAAAATCAAAGAGAAAGACCTCGAGAGTTGCCCCCAATTAATAAATAGATTTATATTTTGATTCATTTGGAGAAAAAATAAATAACAATTATAAACGCTTTGAATAACTGTTTTCGTTTGATTTGATATTTAGGTTTATGTTTGGTAGTGAACAATAGGAGACTTTTGGTTTGCGTGACGTCTAAAACATTAAATGAAGAATCTTCTAAAAAGTTATTAAAACCGGAGATAATTAGAGTCGCAAAGCGTGGAGTCATTAGAGGTGAGAGTCATTCAGTCACAACAAGTCTGGTCTCATCTGTAGCGCAAGACATCCGAAGCGTACCAACAGATGTATGCGTCCGAGAAGAGTCTTCGGGGCATTTCGGGTAACATTTTGTCGTCTTTGGTGTTTAGCAGAAAGTTTGTTCCCTCTTCGCTGAGCCACCATCTGATCAGACACAGGGGTGGAGTCACACAAAACAATTAATCGCTTCAATACTAATAATCAATTTTCATAATTACCTGAGGTCTGGGAACGACAACACTTCAGGGATATTATAACCGTTTTGTTCGCCTTTAATGCAAATATAGGTATAATTAGACGATATTTCACTGCTTATGAGTTGAATTGTGATATTACTAGATTATTAATAGATTACTTACCCTTCCTGTCGGCCATACTGTCAAAGAAGCACCAAGGACTGTCTGGACCCGACCCGCACTTAACGAACGACACGTAATGACTGCCAATAAGAGAAAGTTAGCTAAAAGATAAGCATGGTTAAATGTGGCCAAACCTTGTTTCGATGCACAAGACCGCGAACAACTCCATATAGATCCGAGGTATCTGCGAGTGTTCTTTCAACATATTGAACTCGGGAGGGATCGACAGTTTGCTTGTCTTGTGTTTCGATCGCTTTTTATGCGAATGGTTTTTGTCGACGCATTTGCCGCAAAAGGCCGTCGAATCGAGTCCTTCGCCGAACAAACCGAAGCATTCTTTGCATTCAAATTCGGCGCATTGGCCACAGATCGCGCACTGACGCGGACTGTTCTCCAACACATCGGTGATGTCCAGGTATAGACTGGGGACTATGCGCGGGTACATTTTGAATTGGCGGCCGAATCGGGGCATTTGAATGAGAAGACACGGCGGAACTTCCCTCAGCTTTATGTCCGAGGCCAGGAAGGACTGGTCGAACAGCTGTTGGACCGTCGGAAGCGTCAGTTTCTCGTCTTTCTCTACAAACAGTTGATAGAAGAACGACTCCAATCCGGAACTGAGCTTTAGATAGGGTTCGGCCTTCAATATCTCGTTCAGCAATAGGTTGAGAAACTCTTCGGGATCTTTCTCTTCGGAGGTCAGACCTCTGACTGAACTGATTCTCTCGAGAAGAGTCCGTAAATGCATTACTCGGTCAGCTCTGACGTAGAGGTTGGAGCGAAGAGGGTTAACGATCTCTTCCTTGAGGACGCGCTGCACTTCCCTGTACTCCGGGATGTCGTCCGCTCGCGGCGGTCGGTAAAGAAGTGACTCGAATATTGTGGTACACGAGAACATCGAGAATAGGGTTGCGTCCAAATAGCACGAGTTGTGGTGACCCTGAATGCCCCGGTTTTTGCCGCACAGGGCTTGCAAGTCATCGCTGGCGCTCAACGGCGGCACATCTCCGGTCACTGTCGGGCAGTCTATGCTTCCGAATAACGCACTTCTCCTGCGGTCAGACATCGACGCGAAACGACTATCTTTAAGACAGTGACTAAGTTTAACGAAATGACCTCTTCGTGGGGCGCACTCGAAGTATCGCTTGCCGTTGAACGTGCCGTCAGACAAGCCGTTCACCTCTTCGTCCATTTCGATGCCAGCCATCAGACACTCGTCATCTTCGGCATCAGACAAGGATCCGATCCATCGAACGACTCCATAATGAGATATACCATCGATATCGAGCTCAACGGCTGACCCGATCTCGAAGTCATGACCATTGAATCCATTCAGATGTGAATTCAGTCCACGAATGGAATCGGTTTCAGTCAAACAATTATTCCACGAATCGATCGTTTCGTTGTCTGAAGTCTTTTGTCTTTCAGACGATGAATGTGTGTTTGCAGTCATTCCCTTATCGACAGACAAGTTATTGCTCACTGGGTTCGAGACACTGGCCATCGGACTGACCGATGAGGACAAAGCTTTGACTTTGGATGAGTTGTTAGTATTGCTATTATGAGACGAGAGACTGATGTTTGCAATCGAGACGCTATGAGATTCAATTGGATTCGCTTCCGATGACATAGACTTCTGGTTCACTGGAATTCGTTTGTTTTCATCACTTTTCAGATCAAACTCTTTTTGCGGCCGAGATTTGGTTCGTTTGGGCTTTTGAGGGACAGAACTTGGTTCGGCCAAATGTCCGGGACTCGGATGAGTTGCACCCAAGTAGTCGGTGGCCTTCATGAGGCCGATGACGGGCACCAGAGAGGCGTGATTCAGACGGGTCTCGAAGAGCTGGTGGTCGTTGTAGAGGCCGGTGCCCGACCCGACCGGGTTGACGAAGTCGACGCCCGCCATCCAGTCAGTGCCCACATCGGGCAGTTTGCCCAACCACTTGACGCACCCGAACTCTGGCCCGTTGTCGCTGATCCAAACCACTTTGTCGTTGATCACCAGTGGCGGCGGCGGACAACCGTTGGCCACACATTCGGTCAGAGATAACGGTTTCAGTAATTCCTTACTATTGTTGTAATTGGCGGAAGAGTTCGACGAATTCGAGGCCACCCGTCGGTGATTACCGCTCGAAGAGATCAGATTCGACTGGTTTTGCATCACTTGTTAAGTATCTGTGGATTTGAGCCGAAGATAAAACCGATTTAAAGTCAACTCAATTGAAGTGTTTTTTCGAGTATTTTATGACTAAATTGAAAACAAATTTCATTTCAATCGCAAAACAGTTTTTGAGACTTGAATTTGGTTTACATCTGAAAAGCAGTTAATTGTTCGCAAAAAATAAAACCTCTGATTAAAACGTAAACACAATTTGAGTGAAAACACAAACACAAACTCAAAACTCAATGAATGAATGAATGAATCACTGCTTCAAACCATAACATTATAGGCATTACATCTGCACTGAAGCCACAGTCAGAGCCCGTTATAACCCGAGACCTGGTCTGCGATGTCGTCCGACTGTCGTGTCTGAGCCTTGAATGCAATTAATGGATAAACAATAAGACAATGGCTTTACGGCTCTTATACTGTTTGCCAGTAATTGCTTTCTAATGTGTTTTTAAGTTTAATTTGTTTTCTATTTCAATGTCTGTTATTTCGTAATTCAAATGATTGTCTCTTTTGAAGGCTTTCTTCATTAGACTCGCACTACGGGTCGAGCTGTCCCTCCCGTCCCTCACACCCGACGCTCCACTAATCAATTCAATCCAAACAATCCATTCATTTATTGAAATCTTCATTAATTACAAGATATTGTTCCGATTTATTAGAACTATGTGTTTTCAAGCAATTTAAGCAATGGTCACATTGAATGTTCTAGCTAATTAGTTTGTCAATATTGAGAATGCAATTGTTTTATTATTTTATCGTTAATTACAACCATATTTAGACAATCTATTCGAGCAATACTTCAATAATATAATTATAAGAGTTTGGTCTCTAATCGTTGCAATCGTGGGAGAAGTGATAGGCGTTGTTGTCATTGACGGCCGTCGCGTGACATCTATTGCATTGACGAACCATTAGAGCCATCCTTTGGAACCGATCCTCAATAGAACAGTAAGAGATGTCGCGGAATACAAATCTGTGCACTGATTAACAACTTTCAAGTACACTCGATATTATAATAGCTTGCATCAACCGATTAATATAAATTAGACTTTTCTTTGTCTGATTTATATGAATTTTATTGAAACAACTAAAAAATCTGATCCAAATTCAAGTTTGGGCTCTCCTGTACTGCAAAACGAAAGTTCTGTTTCAAGCACTCAAAGCAAAAACGCGATCATTAAGTCAGCCGAAGAAGAAAATCCAAAACCAAACTTATTGGATGACAACGACGACTATCTTTTGTATTTGGAAGAAATTTTGACGAAAATTCATTCGGAATATTACAAAGAATACGAACAAAAGATGAAATACAAGAGAGACGGCGAAGAGATAAAGATTCCTGACCTGAGAGAAGTTATACCAAGAGTTCGCAAAAGCGTTTTGATAAAAGTTAATATTGTGTTCTGAAAGATATAATTGATATTAATAGTCATTACAATCAAAATTATATTTCTGTAAAAATTAAAATTCAGATTAAAATCTTATGAAATAAATCTCAAATTATAAAGAGAGTACATTTATTATATAAGTTATCAAGTAAAAATTGAAAAAAGGTATTGCTCGCTGCCCATCCCCTCCCAGAGCAGACACTTGGCACTACTCCCTGGACAGCGATCTGGCAATTAATACCAGTTGAACCGCCTTTACTCAGCCCGCGCTTCACGCTTGGCATGACCCAGGTTGCATCCTGCGCAGTGGAGAGGAAGTCTGCTGCGGAGCCCGAGCCATAGACTGAGATTGGCAATAGAAGTTAGCTAGAATACTTATTTATAGCCAAACTTCACTATCGATTATAAAATTACAGTTTTTAAAATCAAACTCGAATTTCCGGTGAATAAATTGTAGATTTTAACTAGCAAAACTTGATACTGATATGAGCTTGTCCCTTTATTGATTTTTGACGATTTTAAATTATTTCTAATTAACCAACAAGGCTAATTTGTTAATCACTTCACATCAGTGAATATTTTGATTCTAGCGTCCAATCGATAGATGAATTTCGGAGGTGAAGACCAGTGTCTGGTCAGTCATCATCAGAAGACATTCTTCGTGTCTACAATTGATTTGTCTTTCAAAGACAAAAACTTAGTGTTTCGACAATAATTGAATTCTCTGAACAATTAATTTTTATTATATTTTGTTTTAATGGTTAAAATCAAAGATTAGTTTAGGTTAATAAATGTCTAAATTTAATTATATTACATTTAATACTTGATGTTTAGATTTAATGAAATATTTATATTTTCAATAAACGAAATCAATTTTGAGACAAAGAATGGCTAAAAAAAGAATTTACAAAAGAGTCGATTCGTTTAAAAGAATATCTAATTTTCATCGAAGAGTAAAATTAATACAAAAGATGTAATGAAAAACGCAATGAAAACACAAATCGATGTCAAACTGACCTCAAGAAGAGGCCATCACTTGAGCTAAAACTGATTTTTGAAAGCGATTTCAGATTAACTCAACTTTTGATAGCTTTAAATACAATTCCTGAAGAAACAAATCAATGGATCTCTAACTGAAAAACTCTCGCTCGACAGCCAAAGCCATCTCTTCGTCGACCGAACCGATCGAACTGTTGTCAGTGGACTCTTCGTCTTCAGCGGCGTTTCGTTTGTTCTCGTAATCAAACGAATCTCTGGTCGAGTCATTCACTTCTTCCTCTTCTAAACCGGTTCCGCTCTTCTTCTTTCTCTTGTTTTTATTCCAACCCTTCGGAAACTCTCCGTCGTTGTCATCAGAATCATCACTGGATGTATTCAACTGTCTTTTGTCTTTCTTGATGTCAGTAGAATTTCCGACATCGATATCACTCTCACTGTCGGTGTTTCCAGTGCTCAGTTCGTCGCCTTCACTGCAGGCGTCGTCCACTTCTTTGCCCATACTCTGCAAGTCATTGGATGAGAAGCCAGAGAGAGGCGAGAACTCCAACATATTGTGCGGTCGGACATCGGGATCGGACTCTTTGTTAGTTCCGTCAGGGTTTGACTCGTTTTTTGAAGCCGTGCTGTGATTTTCGCTTTGCGGTCGAATTCTTTTCCCTGTTTTTGGGTCATATGTGGCGTAACCAACCGTTTTATCGGGTTTGGCGGCCATTGGGTTCATCGGCGGTGAAACTCTGCCCGAACTCAACTCTTGTAATTTGTATGCGACTGACTTCTCCTTTTCCGTGCCGACCACCTCTCTGTCCAACGGGTAGAGCCGTTCGTCGACCCGATCCCAGCGCTCACCGCAACATAACAACCAATTAGGGTTAACGATCCAGATACTCTTCGATTTCACACATTTGTTGACCTTAACTGTTCCCCATTTGGCGGCTATTAAATGTGTAGTCTTTGGCGAACCGTTCAGCACCAGATCCTTGGTGACGTTGGCGCCAAGACTTTTGGCCAAATTGAAGAGTTTATTCTTTTCGGGCGGAATATTTGTGGGAATGACTCCACTGAACACAATATTAACGCCTATCAAAACGCTTTTGCGAACTCTTGGTATAACTTCTTTGAGGTCAGGAATCTTTATCTCTTCGCCGTCGCTCTTGTATTTCATCTTTTCGTCATATTCTTTGTAATATTCCGAATGAATTTTCGTCAGAATCTCTTCCAAATACAAAAGATAGTCGTCGTTGTCATCCAATAAGTTTGGTTTTGGATTTTCTTCTTCGGCTGACTTAATGATCGCGTCTTTGCTTTGAGATTTGTCGACAGAATTACTATCGTTAGAGTCAGTCGATTCCATTTCTTTACTTAGAGTGCTTGAAACAGAACTTTCGTTTTGCAGTACAGGAGAGCCCAAACTTGAATTTGGATCACTTTTTTCTTTGGTTTCTTCATTTTTGCCACCATTTTCTGTTTGGTTGTCTTTCTCATCATTTTCAAGACTCTTTTCGTCTTCGCCAACAATTTTTTCCACTTGTGTCGGTTCTTCAGTAACATTGATTTTATTTTCTACAGATATTTCAATTGTTTCACCTTTGCAATCTTTATCTTGGATTTCCTCTGTTTCAATGACCTGCGACATTTCAACCACCTCTTGCTTGTCGTTGTCATTTTGTGACTGATCTTCTACGTGAGTCAACTCATCTAAAGCGACTGTTTTGTTGGCCAGAGCCGAGTCTTGTGCGCCAAACGGATTGAGAGCTTTTCCGGGGGCGTTAATGTCACCCGTGTCGCGGAAACAGACATAGGGTTTCACTGCAACCAAATTAGGCGCGAAATTCCAAACGTCTTCGCGATCGTCTATAATACAGACCATTAAGTCTCCGCACGGGAACAACGACTTCATGTTTCCAGTCTTCAGAGAGTGATCTAAGCACTCGTCGCGCGAAAGTATTCTATCTTTTGGGAAATACTGCTCTTTAGGATCCAAGAGATGTGCGATAGTATGGGCATAACGTCGGGCACCGAATGTGCAGATATGGAGCTCAAAGAGCTTAGACATAGTGTCCAAGAACTCCATTGTGTGAGGTCTGAACTTCGTGTGATACCACTGTGTGTGGGGTCCGTAGAGCTGGAAGTGATGAACAGATGGCATATCGCGCGGGACGTTATGGTTAGTTGAATGGATGATAGTCTGATCCAAGTCGACCAGAAGAACCAATTTCCTGTCTTTCAAAAGCCTCATTTCGTCGGCTCTGCCAAGAGTTTCGGCCCTCTCTTTGCTGACCCTCAGTTCGGGCACCGAATGAACCATTGAGATCGATGTCAGTTCGGTAATACGTCTTCGTTGGTTGTCGTCCAGAGTATTGATGTTAGCGCCACAATCAGCGCACAAGTCCTTCATAATCGTGTTGTGAAGACATTCGGTGTATTGAATGACCACTTCGTTGGGAAGCACTAAATCGCCCTCTTTTTTGGCCAGAGAGTCGACAATTATCCCGACTTTCTTGCACTTGTATTTCATTGTCTCTCCGGTCGGCTCAAGACTCGAGTCACTGCACTTCCGGTAAGTGAAGAGCAAATGTCCGCTTTGGCCGATTCTGGCGCCGACTTTCACTTTCCATTTGTCCAAAACGATCACATCATTGCCGTCCAAACGGATCTCTTTCGTGTCCGAAGCCATGTCAGACACCGATGCCGTCCGACCAATGGGTCTTCGCTAAGATTTGAACCCAATTTATAAATTTGTAAACAAATTAATTGCTTTTCATTTGTTTACTTTTTACTTGATGTCGATATTTAGTGCCTTAATTGACTCATAACTCTATTGGTTTGTAGTGAATGAAAGGCCCAAAAGTTTTAAATTTAAACAATTCCAAAGCGTTTATCGTCATTAACGCCAATCGATTCCCTTTAATGTGTAAACACTTTTAGTTTATATTTATATTTATTTCGATATTATTTTTGATTTAATTAACTCAAAATCAATTCAAATATTATTGAACCGACTAATAGACAATTCTATATCTCATCGAAGAAAAATAAAATCATTCAAAACAATTGAGTATCGCTTTAGAGCACAAACTGAATGACTTTTAGAGCTTCACATAAAAGAGATTACACTTGAAGTCGATATCTGACCCCTTTTGAGGGTTAACCAAAAGCAGGGATGCCCAAGGGGGATTAGCAGAAAATCCCCCCTGTGATTTTAGCCGGAGTTCGGAAAGATGGCCACCGCGCGAAGCCCAAGCTCGAAGCATCTTCCTGGCACAATCGAGCTTGGGCATCCCTGCTGTAGGTGTTCCATAGAGTGGATTAATTTTCTTAAAGATTTCACGCTTGCTAATTATAAACTAATAAATTATCATTGGACAAACAACCTCAAATAAATTATCTTTCAATTAATTAATATATAATCAAATATCGAATATCATTTTGAAGACTAAACTACTTGCATTCAAACATCTAAGAAATGTGTTTTGTGCAAGATACAAACAATCAAATGACCTAGTAATTTAATTTCAAATTTTATTTTTTTTAACAAATTCAAACTTGAACATTACATTTGAACTTTTTTTTCAAGTTTTTCAAGTCATTCTTCAATCTTAACTGATCCAGTTTGCCAACATTTATCAAGCTCAATTCGAGTGGCATTCTCTTGTAGCTGAAGGTCGACTCAAAGCCATTGACGACCTTATAATTACATTTATTGACAAACGATAGACTGTTTTGTTGTGATTGTCTGGAATGGAAGGAAAGGAAGGAAAGGCCAAAAGTGAACACAATTTTAAACAAAAATAATCAGATTTTATGCAATATGTTTGGCAATAAATCATTTGAAGAAATTGTATCACAAATTGACGATAAATATGAAGCGATTGGCGATAAATATTTGAATCGTAAGCAATAAGTGAAGGGAAAGCTAATAAAATGTTCATGCAAGTTTTTCTACAATCGTAGAATTAATGCCAAATAATTGGGTTTCCAATCGATTAGTCACATATGGATTGTGTAAATCAGTTTCAGAATTGTATAACTCTTTTATTAATCTATCGGCTAATCGTTGGCCTCACGTGTGCTCTGATTATGCATTTTCTCACACTTTTGCGATTATTCGAGAGATTCAGTCGAAAAACAAGCGAAACCTAAACGAAAATATTGAGCTAATGGTTGAGACATTGCATGTAATGAGCGCTGAGTTATGCCATTCTTGCCGTTTGGACATCAATTGCATCGCCTGTGCGGAGCACTCGTCCAATAAGCGAGTGAAACAATGAGAACACGAAGCGAGTGAATGAAAGTGTTATCAGTCGAGCGATGGTTTGGGCGGTCGTTCGTCGACCAAACAATTGGCTGAAGGCATAGACCAGTGTCTGTACGGCTGTGCGGACTCTCAGTCAGTCCCACCTCTGCTCGAGTCGGCAGTGGAGTGGAGTCGCGCTCGCAATGCATGCAAAGAATCAAATCATGTCTAATGCCATCAGCAAAGCATGAGATCAATCACAGGACTCAACCAAATAAAGTATATATTAATAAATAAATTACAACTAATTTGATTAAAAGAGAGAAAAAGGATTTCAATTACCGTTACATTTGTTTTGA
>JAUJYQ010000136.1:0-10682 GCA_033995645.1 Hemileius initialis | reverse complement strand
ATATCTAATGATTGTATTCTACGCTCGATTGCATTATTCATCGAATCGAATGATTTTTAGAGTGAAATAATGTTATTTCGAGTCAAACCAATCGATTGAAGTGTGAATTACGCAGAGTTTTATTCAATAAACAGTTTATTTGAGAAATAAATCAAAAGACGAATAATTTATATCAATTTAATAGTTAAATGACTGCAATACTAATAAATTAGTGTTTGTTTAGTGCAGTCATTAATCAATAACTAATAGACTGACAAAACTTATAAATCATTTACTCTTTGCTTATATAACACTCAATAATACAAAGTGAAAGAGAGTCTGAAGAGAGAGTCGAAAGAGAGAGTCGGGAGAGAGAGAGAGAGAGAGAGAGAGAGAGAGAGAGAGAGAGAGAGAGAGAGAGAGAGCTATGTATGTTGTGTTCACCTAATGCAGGGACAGATTGGGCCAAACTATGGTTTAATGCACTTCTGCTTCAATCGGTACAAAAATAGTCGTATCATTTGGGATGAGATGACTCGAAGTTGTTTTTAAACTCGAATATATTTTCATGTAATTAAAAAGAGCTTAAAAGATGGGCGGAATAGATATGGCTCTGAAATGTTTGTGTTTGACAGAGAAGAAGAAGAATTATGAGTCCGTCCATTAAGGCTTGTATTAACTGCAAGATATAAGTATAGAAGAAAATGCAGTTAATATCGAAAGCGATCCACTTATTTGTTGCACACGAATAATCCCATACGCTTTGGACTCAATCTCCAAATTGATTAATTTAGCGCTACTTTGAATCAATCTGACGGATCTGATCCACACATCGCCACACCATTGCACCACACCATAGCTCAGCACTGCTCCCGAACACCATCGATGCCAAGCATTTGTTGCTTATATTTAGTTAGTCTGAAGAGACAACTGTGAGAACTAAGAACTTTTCGCATGAGTTTCTGTTTTTCTTTCGACATTACTGAAAAGGTCTCTCTCTCTCTCTCTCTCTCTCTCTCTCTCTCTCTCTCTCTCTCTCTCTCTCTCTGTCTCGGCAGTGTTCTTCTCTCTTGGATCTCTCTTTTGGTCGTTTCTGTATTTGCAAGTTGTGTTTCAGTTGGGTCTGAGTTGTATAGCTGTCTGTATGTGGAGTTGTGTTGTGTAGTGCTGTGGCAGTGCTGTTCCAGTGAGTGATCCATCATGTATAGGACAGCACAACTCACAGGTGCTTTTCTTGTGTATGTGCTGTCAAAATATAGAAATCTTTTGCAGAAATGCCTGGGAATGCGCTTCAAGACTATCACCAGAAAAGTTTAATATAGTTTTCCAAATCTCTCGGGACATAAGTGTTGTCTATCAATGAGTGCGCTCAATGATAGCGCCGATCCTTACCTTAAGATCACTCGTGGACACACAGACAGAGACACTCGCACTGACACAGCACTGGCACACACACACACACACATCAGACCCACTCCCGGACAGTTAGCTTGAGCTGCTGTGATGGACAAAGACGGTTAGGACTGATCTGGAAATTACTTTAATCTTCTTTTAGAGGGACGTGAAAGGAATGGCGGAGTGGAAGGGGACTGACGCTCGCATTGTGTCCGAAATGACACTGACTTCGACTCATTTGTTTGATAACTATTCTTCGACTGACGTTTTGACAGTTCAGAAGCAGATGATTGTCATATTCGCTAATATCGATATCTGGCATCGATATCACAGACAGTGACGGCTGTGTAGGTGCGGAGAGTGGAGGTGCGTCTGTCCTGTCCTGTGCTGACTCTGTGTACGTATGTGTGTGTGTTTGTCTCCGCTGTCAACTGCAGTCCAACACTCAATGAAAATAATTCAATTGTATGTTTGAGGATATAATCGTGAAAATATGTGAAAAGTGTGAATCTCTCTATCGATGAGGAGAGACGAGGAGAGAGGAGAGGAGATGTGCGAAGAGGTCAGTCATCCAAAGCTGTATCGCCACAACTGTTAGGTATCAGTATATCCTGTATTTTGATTATAAGCTCATTAGAATAATTAGTACCTAAGCTTTTGTGGCATCTTTAAAATTACACAATTGAGTAATTATCCTAAGTTTAACCATTTCAATGACATTGATGAATGAGTTGAGCCAACCTCCCTGTGCTCTCGACTCTGGCTCTGTGTTGCTCTGTTGCTCCGATCGCTCGCTCGCATACGCTATGAGCAGAGCAAAGGCCAATAATAATAATAATAATAATAATAATAATAATAATAATAGGGGTACACATATTGCCAAAAGAATTATTTTTAAAACTTAGTAATAATTTCTTAGCATTTAGTCTTTGGTAAGACTCGGATATAGAGTTAAGATAAAGGTCTGGATAGGAGTCAGAGGACTGCCTAACGCACACACATTGCGTTTCGATTTACACTGAGCTCTGTTCCTCAGTTCGTATGAATCGAGGATTACTGGCCTCAAGCCATCAATTCGTTTGGATGAGACATATCTGCGATCAGTGGCAGAGAGCGGCATCACTGCCATCGCTGTCACTGATTGGCATCGATTGGCATCGCTTCCAATTAAACGCATTGATAGGACACAAGACTCAACTTAACAGTCATTAAAAATGCAGACAAGAATAGCGAAGTGGAGTGCAGAGCAGTGTCGACATACCCGACAGCACAGGACAGGACAGGACATACCCGACATCGACATCATGTGCTCTGCGTTTGACCACATTTGCTGCTCAAACACCAGATGTGCCGACAAATACAATCACCAATTGAACAATAAATGCCATCAATCGCTCGCATTCACCACTTCTTCTGCTCTCTGCCTCTCGAATACAATATTTACATATATTTACTCTGAATTGAAAACAATTTCATTTCGTTTGTCTATTATATCTGTTATTTGCCTTCAATTGAAAACATTGCATAACTTTAGATCAAAATTTAATTTCACGCAAAACTTCCATAATTTGAAAGAGAAGTCACAAAACATAAAAAAGCGTTGAAAAGAAGCAATTTTTGATATCCGGTTAAACTAGTGGAGCGACGTCTGTGTTGTGTATCACTCCAATTACGGTAATTTCTTTGCACATCTTTCGACAAATCGACTGTTTTGAACGTTTTTAAGGCTAAGCTCTTGTTAAGGAAGGCATTAGCGATCGGTGAGGAGTGACTGGGAGACAATCCCAGTGTCATTGTATTGGATGTGGCAGCGATTGTTCGCCGACTTAATCCGATGGACCGCATGCCGACAAAAGCGACTTCACTTCAGTGTCTCACTGGTCTGACTCTGGCTCTGACTCTGCACTCAATTCACTCAATTAAAAGTCATCCGCAGATCAGTGACAGCG
Source organism: Hemileius initialis (assembly GCA_033995645.1). NCBI lineage: Eukaryota > Metazoa > Arthropoda > Arachnida > Sarcoptiformes > Hemileiidae > Hemileius > Hemileius initialis. Next base: position 7,359 of record JAUJYQ010000136.1, on the reverse strand, counting down.
GAGGTGTTGGAAGGGCTTTGAATGGATCGACGCTTCGTTTGAATATAAAAGAAAGATTAACTCGAAATCAATAATAATGCGAATCAGTTGTTGTAATGACAACGAAATGAGCGCTTTATTAAAATATGGGATTAGTCTTCGGCCACATGTCTGTGCGCTCGCCGTTAAGTGAACTGCTATTCAGTGCCACATCTGATCAGTCGGTGCACACATTGGCCAACACCTAGTGCTTCAAATTTGACGCATATTAATCATAAGTATCATTAAGAAGAGTCAAATAGTCGATAGTCAATGACTGTTTAATTTATTCCAAGAAGTGTTAGTTTAGGAGCAGAGCTGTGCCCACCAGAGCCCGAGCAGTGCCGGCCTCGCAGTGCCGATAGGTCTCAATCGGGAGAGCCTTATGAGCCTCAATGACAAATGTCTGTGCGGTTAATCATAGCGCTCACCTCTGCTCCGTTACAATCATTTATTATCATTTTTTTTCTTAATTGCTTTTTGAGTGGCTTCGCATCCACTCGAAGCCAAGCTGACTGCCGGCACAGCACAGCACAGATATTAGAGCACAGGCATCACTGCCAGCACTGGTCTATAGCTCGGATTTGGTCTATTGCTTCCTTTTTGCACGTTATTCCCAACTCTGTTCTCGATATATAATAAACGAGATTATGATAAATGGCATAACAACACAAACACTGACGCAATCGATCGTTACTTTGCAACTACTCTTCCTCTCTATTCTCATATCAATAACTAATTTTTTACTAAAAGTTATCCTTTTTTTTTGCTTTCAGTATTGATGTGGTGATGAAAATGATGAAAAATACAGTAAAACAAAGTCTTTCAATCTCTTTATCGCGAATTTCAATGCAATAATAAATGGATGAATAGATGAGTCGTACTTTCAAAGGGGACAGTATTGACACAATAGTGACAACAGTTGAGGGACGCCGAGGACACTACTAATGCTTCGCCAGTGCAATGCCAGCACAGCCACAGCCACAGCACTGTCTCTCCAGCAAAGAGTGACAGCACAGCACTGCAACTCTTAGGACAGCAAAAAAAGTCAACTTTTGATAAATGACAGCATTCTATATGAATATATAGAATTGGCGGAGAAGAGTGAGTCGAGTAGTGTAGTGTGTGTTGTCTACCCTGGCATCCATGCCATCGATGCCATCCATGCCATGTCTATAGCCTACACCTAGCGATGGCTCGACTCGGATCGAAGTGTAGGGTCTGTACTGCTGTGTATGTGTCTGTATGTCTCGAATCGAAATGATGAATGACTGTCCCTTTTCAGCGAAGGTTTAATGGACGTAAACAAAAGCAATACAATGTTGTAATACTCTATGCTTTGCTTTATATAAATATATTGAGAGCACAAGCAATTTGTGGCTTTTATTATGATTGCAACAAGGATACTTTATGCGCCATAAATCTCAGTCCAGTCTCGGTCTGAGTCGCTCACAATCCGAGCATTTCTCTAAAAAAAACCTTTTGTCGAGACATAGCGTCCAAAACAGCATTTCTTTGCTAATCTCTGGGCGACTCGACTCGACTCGGGTTATGCTTTCATCTCATTCTCTATCCTATTCTCAATGGCTCTGCATTTGTAGCCCTGAGCCGAGTCGGCGAGAGTGAGCCCTTCTCGCTAAGCCTGATTCGTGCATTAGACCTGCCATCATATTATTTCCGTCAAAAAGTTTGGCCAAACGTGATTAGAGGACTGTCAAACCATGATTAATATCGTGCGGCGCTCACCAGAGCTCACATCACACACACAATACTACACAATACCGATCCTATTCTCGCCATTCGCTATGTTTCGCACCAAAAGTGGTCTCAAAACAGTTTTAACACTGAAAATAGAAATTTGATTTGAAATAAACAAGGTTTTCCATCATTTTTTTTAAAGAATCTTTTTAATAATTTAAAATTGAGTGCTATTTTACATCCGATATATTATTCTTAATAATAAAATCCAATTTCAGACCTCTTTTTTCAACTTTAAGTTAAATTTTGTATCAATTAATTCGAAAGGGTTTTCATTTGTCGACTGTTTTAAAGGGTAAAAAAATACATCAAAATTCCAAATATTTATAACAATTAGTATTTAATTTAGTGTACAATACGTCTAACTTTCGGGAACTTTATGTGTTATAAACGCATCGGATTTGCGATCGCTTTAAGTGTCGTTAACGCAGACACCGATGCGTTTGAATTAAGGCCAGAATTTCGCAGAATTTAATGAAAATTTTAATGTAATTAATGTGAAATGTAATTAATTACGTGAAATATCCCTGTATTGTGTCGTATGTCGGATCACACACCTCGAGGTGACCGCTCGGTTCACCCGATTGGCCACTGAGTTCTCATAATTCGGGTTTGAGTTTCAATTAAAGTATTAATAGTTTATGAAAGCCTATAGAAAATTAATTAATAATAGCAATAATGATAATAATTATGGCACATAAATAATTAAATCAATTAACGCGAGCATAATATCCAAGTTTTAGCACGGCTTTAATCAAATTGAGAAATTAATTTCTAACACTTTGTTTGATGAGTGAAAACTCGATTCAAAAAATTATACTTTCGTTTTGCTCTATGAAAATCAAAGGAGTCCTAAACCCCAATCAATTAATATTATATACAAATGATTGTAAAAGAGTAAATCGAATAATAATTTCCTACAAACAAAATCTGAGTATTTGTCTTCAAACTAATTAATATAATACATAATTCGGTATTTTGTGACTTAACTTATCGACGAAAGTACACGAAAACAGTTTTGGTCAGAGGCTTACTGTTGTGCACCCGAAGAGCCGTCACTTAGTTTGGGAGAGATTGGCGAAAGAGATGCCGGATTTGATGAGTCTGAATGAGTTGCCGTCACCGATGAGTTGCTTTGCGTGGTTCCCGAGGGCGGGGGCGTCGATGTGTCCGATGGTATTAACCCTTCTTTCATTCGCTTCTTTTGTTTCATTCGCCTATTTTGGAACCATATCTGGAATGACAGTCAAGACATGATTAGCTTTCGGTCGACATCATTGGCGCACTAGACATCAACACTGGCCAACACTGGTCACACACCTTGACCTGAGTCTCGTTGAGCTGGAGAGCGGTCGCGATCTCTATTCTTCGCGCTCGAGTCAGGTATTTGTTGAAATGGAACTCCTTTTCGAGTTCCGTCAACTGTTTTGTGGTGAAGTTGGTTCTGCCGGTGTTGTTGGCGGCCAGTCCTGCAGCTGTCAGACTGGCAGACGGCGCACAGTTGGCCACTGAGACGGCCGATTGTGGCGCTCCGTTGAAACTGAATTCCGATGTTTTGTTTACTAAGAATCGAGTAAATTAGGAAACGTTTAGACACTTAACAAATGTTTGTTCGCTTAAATTACAAAACATATATTGTGTTCAAACAAGAACTCAATTTCTAGACTGTAATGGTCTGAATGGAGTTGAGATCATTTACAGCAAAGGCCGGCGAAGTAGTGCTCTTAGTCTTAGTCTTTTGTTGACTTTTTCTCACATCACTCTCTAAAATAAATAGTTATCGATTTGAACGGTCGCTCCGATCAGTCCCTCTCTGTCTACTGCTCTCTGCACTCCTGTCTAACCTCAACGGTTAACAGTAATGGCATTACTATTAATGGCAGAGAAAACAATTAATCAAATCTCTACAAACTGGAGGAATGCCTGCAATAATAGCATCGCTACTGTGTGTCGAACCACAATTGTAGTCTTGGCTTTACTCGAAGAATATCTTCATTACAAGTAAGTCTCCCTCAACACCAGTCTCTCTCTCTCTCTCTCTCTCTCTCTCTCTCTCTCTCTCTCTCTCTCTCTCTCTCTCCTTGTGCCAAAATTATCTTGAAAAGAGGTAAATTTAAGGAAAGTGTATAACGAATCGATTTATAAAATAGTTAGCGTTCGGTGTATTCCATGTGAGAGTGAGAGAGAGTTTTAAAGAAAATATCGATCAGAAAATCAATAGTTTGTTTGGCATCGCATCTGTTTGTGTGTTAGCGCAACACCTGTTGATTGGAAGCGACCGCTAATTCAAATAAGATTCGACAAAAGTTGCGACAAAAGCGTCGACTAATTAATACCAAACGTCTATTCAAATGTGTTATTAATTAAGTTTGTCGTTCATTGCGTTCAAATGTGTGTCGCAGACAGTGATTGCTATAATTATATGCCAGTTGTGCTCGAGTTTCGTCAGTCGGCAACTGATTTATTGCATTGGCGATGCATTGGTTTCGGCTTTCGTCGCAATTATAACCAAATCTCTGACTCATTGACTGAGTATTGAATTTTGACTGCAAGAAAGGTCCGAAAATTTATTGCTTATTCTGAAGAATAAACATCAGGAGTATTGTCGAGAACCGCCTGAACACGAAATTTGAGGGCATTTCGCACATTTGGCACAATTTATTGCTCTGAGGGTCGGGTGCGCTATGAGTGCGGTCGCCTCCGAGTCAGGCATTGCTCCTAAGTCTTCATTGCATTCTTCGCTATGATTTATGATATAATAAATACAATTTTCTCTCACTTTGTTCTGCTTTCTATCGACTCATTCAGACTAATAGAGTGAAGACCAAACACATAATATGTCAATGAAGTGAGAGATCCACTCATTTCAATATAAATTAAAGTATCGGCCGATCGGTTGACAACAAACTAGTGATTAGTTGTCGAGTCATTACAGTAGAAGACACTCACAGTTAGGTTTGGGAATATTTCGCTTCACTTGCATCCACTTGTACTGCGGCACCGGTGCGGCAGCGATCACAGAACTGCTCTGAGATGACCCGTGCCTGGCCGTAGCCGAATGGTGGTGGTGGTGGTGGGCCGGATGCAGATGCGATGCTAAGTGATTCAGATGATAGGCCGATCCGTTCAGTTGACTGCACGTCATGTCCGCGAACTGTTGCGCTTCGCTATAGTGGCCAGAATGCAGTCCCGATTGATGGCCTGAACTGCCGTTTCTGGCCCTCAGCAGACTGGCGTCCAAATAGGTCGGGTACTGGGATGTTGTCGTCTGAGCCGTTCTTACAGCACAATCAGAGAGCGCTGACAACATTTCCTGGTGTCCAGCGGACAGTTGGCCGGCGTCGGTGTGCGGGAAATCCCTATATTGATGAGTATAGCTTTGATGAGTCGGAGTGGCGGACAGTTGTGGCGGGCCCTGAGCCAAAGACGGGCCTATTTGCGGCCCTTGTGCTACGACAGCGCCCGTTCGGGTATCACTATAATGACTAAGCCTCTGATGATGCGGTGGCACTGGATTAGTGGCGTAATTGGGTTGAGTGTCTAGGTTGGTGTAACTGAGTCCGTTCGGCTCACTGATGATGCCGTCGCCGAACTGGTGCGGACCCGGCATGTGCAGAGCCGACCCGTAGTGACTGGTGGCGGGCGCTCCTCCCGACATGAGGCCAGTGGTGGCCGGCGCCGACAGGTCCGTGGAAGCCTGATAGTAAGCCAGGTCTGGATGGTTGTGGTGATAGTTCTGATAATCACTTTGAGAGCCATTATGACAAACACTGGACACACCATAAACAACATTGGAGTTCATAATCATTGGACAATTGTTGCAAATCACATATCAATGAACAATACAAGACTTGAAGAGAAGATCAGTGAAGAAAGCACTCGAGTCTGAGTCTGAGAGTGTGAGAGAGAATTGTAAGACTGGACTCAAACTCTTGAGTTTCATAATTGTTGTCTTAAATCGGATTGAATTAAACTAAACGAGAGATTAGAGCGGTTGCGATGATAGCCGTTCCCAGCATTGAATCGAGTTCTGGCGGTTCTGGTTGTGGAACGGCATTCAGGGTATGGGCTCAACAAATATGGGTGTAATTGAAGGCTGGTATACGTCAGTCAGTGGCGACCAATGCTCGACTGCCCATCCGTGAGACAGTCCACACTCAGAGCCGAACTCTGGTAAGAGATCGGCTGAGTCGAGTCGACAGCTCCGAATCACATCCACCTTCGGCTAACGCCGGACTCGTTTCAAACTTGTGTTGATGTCGGCCACCGCTCGAACTCAGCTCTGGTGCAAGCGTTTCATCGATTAACATAATAATTATGACGATAGGTATGTCTTAGACTTAGACCCAGATTGTTTCACACTTGACGTTCACTCCACTGCTCTCAGCCGGTGTTCACTCATTATCTAATTCGTTAGTTTACCGATAATCGGACCGAATTGTGACTTTTGTCTAACGCGACGGCACTCACTGTTCCCTATGAGGGCTATGCTGTTCGTGTAGTCTATGTCTATGTTGTCTCACTTGGCTTCAGCTCACATCAGAGCTGCTGTTCTGTTGCTTTCTATCACTGGTAACGCCCAGAGTGTGCGTCTGTGCCCTAACATCACTGTAAGCCTCTGTCTTTCACAGCGATTTGCTTTTGGCATACTTTCCATTCTTCCAGCCATTACTGAAAGTAATAATAATAATAATAATAATAATAAAATACAATCGCCCGATAGCGAGTTCAGTCCAAACATTGTCCAAAGTGTTCATTCGGTGTGCAACGGCCACAAACCTGTGTTTTGTAGCCGACACTCCTGTCCGCGACTGATGCCAGTCGTGTGCGGACGCACTTTCCCTCTATTAGATTTGCTCACAATATTAATTACTCCAAAACAAATCTTTTTTTTTCTCCCTCTCTTAACGATTATTAATTGTTTTCCACTAAAAATATAAGTTATGTTAACGCCTTCGGAGCAGAGATTGTAATCAAGTCAAAGATTATAAGAGTTGTTCTGAGGTTTGTGGTCGAGTCAGAGAAAGGTCTGTTCTTAATGTCGTTTCAGGTGCTAAATGGTTATCAGAGTTCCCACGCTATCCCCAACTTTTGTCTCATTACTTATTCCCAAATGAATGTTTAGCTTCACTTAAGTGATTCTCAATGATATTTAAGAGGCGATCGCGCTATCTGACCACCAACCTTGCTCACCAACCTTGCTCACCAACCTGCTCATTATCTGACCAGATTAGCTGATTAGCTCTTTAGACCTGTTATGATTAATGAGCCAATAATTCAATAACACTAATCATCGTTTAAAATACATTATTATCGTTCAAACGGTTAGCGTTTGCTCTAAAAGTGTTGCGCTTATTGTCGTTGGTATTGGTGTTGTGTTTCACACAACCAACAGACCAGAAGACAACTAAAAAACTTGACCAGACACTATTTTTTTATCACTCGTCTGAGCAAGGTGATGAAATTAAAGTTACGATCGCTTTCATGTCTCACTCCCATCGATCACTTAGTCTAAGCAATTCATCGTTCAAGTGATCAGAAATGAAAAATCATTGTAACGATAGCATCGATTTGTGAGCTCTT
>JAUJYQ010000135.1:0-10685 GCA_033995645.1 Hemileius initialis | reverse complement strand
AAACCAACGACAACTCAGATAAGACAGATGTTGAGTGCCGACGACCGACCAAAGTAAACGCTGTCGGGGATCGAATCCTTGACCATTCTATTGATTACTACTTCTGTGTGATTTATCAAGATGTTTTTCATCTGTTCCTTGATAAAGTTATCTTTGGAACCCAACAATTCTGTATAGGAATTAAATTTGTTGACTTAATGTGCCTGGCAAAACTTATCAACTTGTTAATTCGAAATAGAAGAAGAATATAACTATTCTAGTGAACATTTATCAGATGATAGGAGAGGTATCGGCCGTTCAGTGGCCACCAAATGGTTCCGAATCTAAATCAAGTTCTGTGATCGACATCGAAGGGAAGCCAATAGCCTGTCGTTATTTATGAACAAAACAACAGTTTTTAATCAGTGACTAATTGTCTGCAAAAACGACTGAAATTCAACAAAATTTTTATTAAATTAATTAAATTCATTTAAACAAATCGGAAACTCGTCTCGACTGTGACTTTACAACGTTGTGACCATCGGCAAGAAGTTTGGTCAAAGACAATGGTTTCAAAGATCCCGAAGAACCTTTTGTCCAACTTCTTCGACAGTCACTCTTCAAAGGCGGCCATAACTGCCAGCTATTACCAGATCAATGACGGACTGCACCCTAACTCGAAAGTGGTCATCACTGGTCAGATCCGTCCGGCGGCCCAGAGATGGGAAGTGAATCTATTTTGCGGCAAAGTTGTGACCAAAGAGCTCATAAAACACGGCGACATTGCTCTTCACTTCTGCGTCAATCCGAGCGGCGGCTACGCTCTGGTCAACAGTAAACTCAACCGAATTTGGGGCAAAGAAGACCGAACTCCGAGGGGCCGATTGCCGCGACCACTCCTGCAGAACCAGAAGTTTGTTCTGGCGATTTTAGTGGACACGACTTGCTTCCAGATCCTGGTCAACGATCGTCCGTTCCTGACATTTGCACACAAAATGCCATTCAATATGATAGGACTCGTCAGCTGCGACGGTGACGCCAATGTCGAGAACCTCGAGATCCAGACGCCCGTAGCGATGGACCAATTGTCGCCGATGGCACCTCTGGTTCCAGCACCAGCTCAAGCAGCTCACGGACCTGTAGACGACTTCGGCTCTGACCATGTCTTGTATCACATAACATATCCTCGATTACCATTACTGCAGCCGATTAAGTGCGGACTACATCCAGGAATGGTGATCTCGATCACTGCCCAAGCGCTGGACAATCGCTTCGATTTGAGTTTATATCAGGGATCTAATCCATACGAAGATCCCAACACAGACGTGGCCTTTCATATGGAAGTGTACATCAAAGAGATGTCAGTCGTCCGCAACAGCTATCAACAGAATCATTGGTTGACTGCCGAAAAATATTTGGAAAGTTTTCCATTCGTTTTGAACTCAACATTCAGACTAACCATTAGAGTCGAGTCCAACAGATATATGGTGTCCATCAATAACAGACATTTGTTCGACTTCTACCACAGAGTGTTGCCGTTGAACACAATCGACAACCTCTGCATCCACGGACAGATCCAGATCCAGACCATAACTGTGATGAACCCTCCTCTTTGACCGATGACCTCTTGCTATGGTCACAACGCTTATTGAGATTATGAGCCATTCGACTAAATGTCGACAATTTTATAGCAACTGTTATGACATTCGTTATGTCTTCACATTATTGATCATTGATCGGCCTTTGATTGTTTAGAAACACTATTTTTTAATTATTTAAATGTTAACTTGAGCTAAACTAAATAATATAAGCATCTATGTAAGTTTTGTAAAGCAATGTTTTTGTATAAACCAATTGATGACCCAAAATGTAAACTTGGGAATAGAGCTATAACTGTATCGTTTTAAGTATTATTTATTACTATTTAGAATAATTTTAAATTATAATTCACTACTGTTGCTGATAAAGATGCCAATTGTGTGTTGGAACAGACCTCGCTCAGTGATGCAGTCTCTCTGCCGCTCACATAAAGATTATCCGGTTATTTATTGAATGTCAACAGACATTCAATTCCATTCTTTTATTATTTGTTTTATAATTTATTATAAAAAAATATATCAAAAGATATAAAACAACTTCATTGTGAATCAATAGAAAATATAAGAGTTTTTCTATTGAAATAAACGAATTTTATTATACTTTTTGGGCTTAACTTTGTTTTGAATCAACTTTTGGTCGTTTTGGGAGTAAATAATTTGATGAAACCATTAAAACGATTTTCACAATTGTGTTCACCTAAGGTGGAGAACAGGACAGCCCTCAGCCCTCGAACGCCAATTGTTTTTTACTATTTTTAATAACAAACAAAATGTCTATAAATCTATCTAAAAAATCGTTGAACTCTTTGAAGGAATCGAATTTTTTAAAATGCAAACTAATTTCAATCGCAAAACATCCGAAAAATTTGGCATAAATTAAGTGAATAAAAAATCTGTGATTATATTCGTTGAGTAATAACAAAAAAGTTTAAAGAAATAAATTGTTCCGGAGCTCAATGACAGGTCTGAGACGAGTGCACTGCCAACACAAATGAGGCTCTATTTGCAACTTCTGTGCGGAATCAACACAACTAACCAACAGATGTGAGGCATTGCTGGCAAACCATTAGCCGAACCGACATTCAACCGATGGCTTCAATGTTGTTATCCATTGAAAAAAAAATTGTTTTAATGTCATTGAAATTTTTTAAAAAGCAGTTTCAGTGAAACGAAGAGCGAGAGAGAACTTTAAGTGTCGTTTCAAAGGTAAAAACAACTTTACTTTACTTCGCATTCACAATACTTTCTGTCATTTATTCGACTGTCAATTAACTGAAATCCTTTCGCATAACTGCTTCTCAAACATTCCAAACAATATTCAGTGAAATGGTTAGAAATGACGGAATCAAATGATTGCCGAACACAAGACTCTCATAAACTCATATAAACGGCGAATAAATATATTCAAAGCCTTCTAACGAATCCCTCGAGAGGTTTGTCTATTGGTATGTATTGATAGCATATCTGCGAACGACAATAGACTGACTACACTATGGTTCTCATGAATTGCCTTTCAATAAATTCCTTGAATATATGAATTTGAGGCAAATTCTCCAAAAATTGTGATTCAAGTGTTGAATACAGCCATTTGTCGAGCTATGCATTGCATCTCTTGAGCCACTGGCCAGGGAATGACCTAATACTAGGCTCTTGTTCTCACGTTTCACGTCTCTGATTAACGACTGGACACTTGTCAAAGGCATAGAGCGGCCAAAAATCGGCTGCAATTTAATTGACACCAAACTTGTAAATCTGAGCCTCAAATTGTTCGTCAGATTGTGACGATTGGATTACATGTTTGACAGCGGTTAACAATGACTTAGACGACCGAACATTAAGCCGTTTCTGATCGAAAAAGAAGTCGAGATTTCATATTTGGCTTTCCGTTCGCATTCAATTCTACATTATTCAACACTAAATTGAAATATCTTTAAAAAGAAAAATCTTTTTCTATTTCTTTTGCGACTGTTTATTAAAATTTATACTTCTTTTTAATGATTTATTTCTTTCTGTATGTCGAATGAAACCGATGTGTAATTGCTTGTTAAGAAAAGATTGGTTGACTAGAGATAAGGTTAGAGTAAAATACGGGCTAATAATTCAAAAACCTCTGATCTCTTCATTACTATTACTTAGTCGAGTGAAAGCAAAAGTACTTTAAAAGTCTAATAACAGAGGAAATTAAGTAATAATAAGAGACCAGAAGTGAAAGCCTTTAATCAAATAATTATTAAGGATAACAATCGGCGAAACGAAACGTTGAAATTAACTAATATGAGAGACACTATCGATCATCTCTCAGATGGTGTCGGCATCACAGCTAAGGTATTGTTATCTCATATGTAATAAACGATAGGAAGTCGTAGTTTCATGAGTCGGTTGCCGTCATTTCCGATGCCGAATATGATATGTTAAGAGCGATATTGAATCGCTTGAGACCACCACTCATGAGCTCATCCCGAGCTCTGAATCATTTAGGGCTGACTTGAGAGCAAAAGCCAAATGAAAATCTGGTATTCATTCAAAGTAACAATTGATTCATCGCCTTCTCGGCGATCGCACACCACTGGCACAGCCATCACAGCCAACACTGGCAGCACATCCAACACATCCCAACCGAACCATTGCTCTTCTCGACTAATCTTTTGATCTGAAATGAAAACTTTCGTCGATCAGCGGTCGCCTCAGTGAGCATGGATGTGATGGGCCGACCCTTCCTTTGCATTCACTGGCAAATGTGTCATTCACTACGACTCTTAACATTTATAAACACAATAATAATTCCGATTTTTCTTATTTCAGTTCAAAGCCTTCGCTAAACTACAATACAGTATTGCTTTCATTTGGAAATATCTTTTATGGAAACAGAGGACAAACCCTGTGTGAAAAGTAGGCCTAAAATAGCTGTCATCACAGATATGATTGTCCTAATCCACAAATCATTATTCCCTTATTTATAGCCCTTTACGCATCGATTCTCGCCTTATATGTGAAAGACAGCCAATTCTTATCAATACTTTTCAAAATATTGCCTCAAAATTACAACTTTTTTCCACATTAGACTCATTGACTCGTTTTTATATGCCTTGACATCCAAGTCATGCCATCGATGACAGAGTAATCGTTTCATCATTATTATGATAATACGGTTCACCGCCAATGCACCTTGATAATCAAATTAACATGCATATAATGAAGCGCTTTCATTGTCATTAGAACCACATTTAACCGCATTTTGTTAAATAACCAGCACCGAGGGAATTAACAACATGCACATTATCATTACTATGGCTACATATTACCGAGGAGGAATACTAATTTGAGTTTCTTTAATTAGAGAAGATAATCTAGCAATTGTTCACTGCAAGTAATGGCCGAATGAGTAAAGTTAAGTCCAAGTTGATGTCACTTTTGTTTATTCGGATGAATTGTTAGCACAAATTATTACCAGGATTAGTCGAATGTTGTAACAATGCAATTATATCATTTACAAGAGCATAAACTCTAAATCTTCATCATATATCAATGACCAGCCATTTCGTACTTAATCTTCTTCATGGATGACCAAGCTACATTTTCAGTAATGACCAAGCTCTATTTATCAATTAAAAGTCAAATTCAACTTTGTAGAAAATCTTGCTCAAATCTATTCAACTATATTGCAAGTTGAATGTTGAACGACAATGACAGTGACCACTATGACCGAGGAATAGCTCAGATGACAGCACACGTGACACAAATCAAATCAAATGAGATCTCGCGCTCCAAAACATTGTAACCTTTGAGCGACACTTCTGTTGTTTCAATTGCTTCCAAAACAGTGATGTCTGACTCGCAGTACACCGAAGAAGATCTTAAGTTTCTTAACAAGTTTTTTGTGTCACCGATGATGACCAACGACAATAGGAGTGATTCGGAACCTTCTGTCAGACCTAAGGTCAGATCATATGTATTAAAAGATGACGCAAACCCTAAACAGATCGACGACCAGTCGGCCAAAGGAGTGGTCAAACACGGGCCCAACTTCGCCGAATCGAGGGCCAAATGGTTTCAGCCGTCAACGACTTCAGTAGCCAAGGATGAGATGGTCGACTTAATGGGCAGTTTGACGATTGAACCTAAAATTGTGACCAAATTGGAGGTCAATGTGATCGGAGGTGCGGACAGTGATACCGACACTGCGGTCAGAGCTCCCAAAGTCAGACCCATCTTCGGAAGAGGTCCACATGAAAAACCCAAACCAGAGCTGAAGAGACCGACAGATGAACAACAGTTTCAAAAAGCGACAAAAGCCACAAAACCCGACAAAAAGCCAATCAAACGAACCAGAGATCCGTTGGACAGAATCTCCGAAAACTGTCTGTACGGCCATAAACTGCGGCGACCGAAGACCGCCGATAAACGAAAGACTTCTAATGAGATGGACAACGAATCGATGAGAAGACCCAAACTATTGTCACCAAAACAAAGCTCTTAGAGCTCAGTATTCCTTAAAGACTTTGATTCTATTGTTAAAATGTTTTTGATTCAACATTTATTGAGTAAACTATTTTGAGCCGAACTAAAGATTGTTTTTAAACGATGTCATAAACAAAATTGTTCTTAATTTGACTGACTTTTTAATAGTCTGGTCTCAAAGTGAAAGTGCCCTTATTCGCTATTCAAAGTTGCCAGAGCTTCAATCATTATCCCGATTATTGTTAAAAACAGATACTCTAAAATCGTGTGTAACATTGTCTAGACACTATTGAACTCTAAGACCAGATTAATTTAATGTTACAGAAATTCAGAATTTAAGTCATTTATTCAGTTTTATTCTAAATCGACATTAGAACTGGATTCAACCATTTCTTCTTCATATTCTTCGATATTTGATTTTGTGTCTATCAGTTTTTTCTTCAGATATCGTTTTGAGCGTCAAATTAAAATGTGGTCAGTCAGGAGTGAATTGTTTTGTCGTCTATTTTAGGGCATAAATTGCGATATATAATATCCTTGATAAATCATTCTATGCATTGTACCAGTTTGCATGGTAAGTATAAGTTTAATATTTACAATTTTACTATTTCTGCAAATTCAAGTGCAACATTATCTACAGCTTTTTTAGCTAAGATTTTGATAATGTTTTAGGCTAATAACTAGTGAATAACAATATATATATATATACTGTTATTACAGTCAAAAGTATTTTATTAAAGGGTTTGTCCCATTTGAGAGATAATAAATTGACATAAAAATAAAACTTGATATTTAATATATATTAAAATCATTCCTTATAAAGAACTTAACGTGCAAGAATATTCTGTTATATTTCGGTGAGCCAGGTTAAAAATTTCAAAAATGCTTAAGATGTTTAAATTGCAAGGTATTCAAGTTAGTTAAAAATATATTTTCCTCCAAAGAAAAAATTTTCGTTGAAATGGATATAATTTTTGTTTCTTTCGAAAGTGAGATTCGACTCAAAAGAATTGTATAAAAGGGGAAGACATGTGAGAGAAGAGTCTGCCAGAGAGTGGTCACTCTTCCCGAGTCGGCAGACGTAATGATGTCGACAAACATTGGCTTAATTTAAACAAATGGATCGATATTTGATGAAAAGAGAGACACAAATGGACAGACCGTTAGCCGAATGCCCAATAAGTAGTGGTTTAATGAAGCGATTAAAGGTTCGTCCAAACGATCCAATAAATTGAGTCTCGATTCCACGTCTTTGCATGTCTTGTGAATCACAAACAAATGGATTTGTCTTAAGATTAATCTTATATTTAGTAAATGCAGTGACGCATCAAATCTTCATTGGATCTGCTTTTCAATTGATTTCAAATTAGAGGAAACACTAATTTTTTGTCCTTTTTTGTCGATTTTGTCGCTAAATAAAAACCAATTCAATTAAGTGATAGCTTAGTCGCGAAAATCCGGACCTAAACGCAGATGTTATGAGACTACGAGATGTGAGACTACTTTTTGATAGTTATCTAAACTTTTATCCAAACATTTATTAGCCATCAGTGCCGAGAAATTCAATTTAATCAAGCTAAATCGGTCTCTATTAGATAGATCAAATAAAAAATTGATCGCAACAGCAGACAAGATGAAACATTGGATGCCATTAATCTTGGAATTATATCGTTTTGCTGAAAAGCTTGTGTGGAATCCGAATAATGTGTAATTCGGTTATAGAAATCGATTGGAAAACAATGCAAAAATAGTGTAATTTATTAAAGACCAGACATCAAATTGAAATTGCTGCAATCTGATATATTCTGGGACATTCCAATAACAAACTTGTGACACACTTTGTGACAATAGTAGAGTCCATTTCTCGAGTCAATAGCTTCGATTCGACTTAGAATTAGATTAAAGCAAAACAAATGGATATAATTATAACCGAAAAGACTATCGATAAGTATAAAAAGAAATATTTGCCGAAACATTAATTGTCAACTAAAGTGAAACATCGATAATAAATCAATTGCACGACTGGTTCATAAATCATTCTGGAGTAGCGGTCGCCCCAGTGGTCATCGAGGCGTTGAGGGCCGCCCGCGCCGCCTCCATCTTCTTCTCGGCCGCGTTGGCCGCCGCTGTCGAACGACTGAAGTCGGCGACGATCAAGAAATAAGACGCGACTGCGGCGATGGTCTGATGGCAGAAATGGCAGATAATTAATCACTTGAATTGCTTAATCTCAATGACACTACTGGTGCTTACATTAGATATACTGGCATTCGTTATGACAAACAAATCGAGACACGAGTAGCCGATTGTCGGTCCTCTCACCCGATGCAGAAAAGTCGACATCTTATCGATAAATAAGATTTGTTAATCGTTACTCATTTCAGGACAAGAAAACGAAGAATAAGAATCAGAATTACATTGACTTCCAAATCGATTGGCAGTTGGAGGAGAGATAGGGTGTGAAGCGCTGTGTAGGGACTGTGGGCCTAAATGACAGAACAGACACGAAAAAGAGAAGAGAAAAGAAGAGCTCTTTAGTTATCTATTATTATAGTTAATCAAAAGATAAATTACTTCGGCGGACACATCTGCGGCCGAGAGCGAGATAAAGCCTAAGAAGAGTAGTGTGTGCAAAAATACTGTCCACGTGACAATGGCCAAGAGGTCGTCGAATTCAGCGAAGAAGAGATTATAAAGAGCGTAGCAGTTGCAGGGGATGTGACACATGTAGTTGAAGAATATGAATGACTGCCAGAAGTTGTTCGACTCGTCCACGAGTTCGCAGATTTCGTTGTGCTCGTAGTATAAGGTCGACAGAGCGTTGTTTTTGCTGCCCACTGGTCCAGGGTCTGACTCGGCTAGAGCCTCGATGTCCTTGCACACCTGCTTGAAGCGGTTGCTCAGGATCAGACAAATCAGATTGAAGTAAGTCATTGTAAACATATTGATGCCCGACATGTAGAACACCCATAGGGTCTGAATGGCGATCCACGGCGTGAACAGTTGGAACGAATAGGTGTCCATATTTTCCCAGGCGGTCAGTACGTAGAGCGCGCCCACCAGTCCGGTGGACACCAAGACAATCAGGTTATTGATGACAATCGTGATGCGTGTCCGTCGCTCGTGAGTGTTGGTGTCATACTTGGAGGTGCGGGCGTTGTTGCTCTGGAGCTGTTTGACCGAGACGAAGGGCACGAGCCAGGCCAACTATCAACATGGGAGAGTCAATTAACGTCATTTATTCGGCTAATTTAGGACAATTGATGTGTGAGCTAAGCCATACTTCCTGTTCATTCCTGACGAATATGGTCGCAGTGATGGCACTCTGAAGAGCATAATAGAAGGTCGGCATCAAGTAATACATCCGATAATCGTTCCAAAAGCCGCTGATGTCGCCTAACATTAGCTGAATCTCACGATCGCCGATAAACATCAAAACAAATGATCTGATGGCGAAGAACCATAAAATGGCACAAATCAGTTGGCAGTAAAGCCGCTTCAGATTGGCTGAAGTTCTGTCCTGTTTTATGGGACCATATCTCTGGCCGAAGTCGAGTCCCGTCGATATGAGCCTTAAAAAAAGAATTTATGACAGCATTTGCATAATTGAAATTCAAGCGATGTCTTCCAAGGGACTAATCCGTACCCAAAGATCTTGAAATAGAAGTCGTACGAGATTTTGGGGCTCTCGAAGTTGGCAGTGTTGGCCGCCGGGCCGTTGAACTGCTTTCGGTTCTCCATTTGGTGCTGCATTGCTGACCACTAATTAGACAAATGAGACGCAGATCTCAGCTATCGATCCGACAGAGCTCTCGAGGTCTTCGCAAACGATCGCAAATGAAATATCGAAATAACTTTTAGTCGATTTCGTGCGAACTTAATGATCGCAACTTAAAAAATAGTCTAATTTGCGTACATATTATGCGCTTTTTGGAGTCAACTTAGAAGTTAGTCTCAAATAAAAAACTTATTGATTATTCTTTTCGTGCGATGGTCTTAGACTCAGTCCATAGTCGAGTCCATTATTCATAATTCAAGTTTACTTTCGAATTTCGTTTTATAGCTCTAAAACTTGAAATTTATTGATTGAATAACTAATATGTTATTTAAAGTTTAAAATTTATTGAATTTAAGAATGAATTTTGTCGATCGAACTGCAGTTTGTTCGGCAACCGATGCACATAACGGTCTGAAGATATCAGGCAATTGGATTGGCTCTAGGCCAGTTTGCAGACCGATTCGATTGCCAGTGGCTGTCATGTTTACAGCTAACGAGCATGTTTATTTTATTAACATTACTTCTGCACTCAGTTTAGTGTCAATTAAATTGTAATATCTTATCATTGATTAGATTTATTAGATTAGAATCTATATCTCGATCGCTATATCTCTTCATGTCTTAGATGTTGTCTCCAGTCATGTCTTGTGCTCTAACTATGCAACCGAACAGCTCTTCCGATGACAGCGATATTCTCTTTATTGATATCGGAGTTCGTGACAGACACTCATTAATTAGCATTTCATGGCATCACTTCTGAAGAAGTTTTGCCATCAAATGCTTCTTATGTAAGAATAATATTCAATTCGATAGCGGATACATAAGTCGACGCACAGGCGTTGGCACTCATCCGACAACTTCTCAAGAGATAC
>JAUJYQ010000134.1:0-10729 GCA_033995645.1 Hemileius initialis | reverse complement strand
AACCAAACTCAACGCTAAACAATAGTGACTTTCCTTGGAATTGATTGGTTTCATCACAACTGACAACAACTTTGACTTCAATCACAGGTAAGACAAGAGGTGTTTAGTGACACTCATCCCAAACACAAATCCCTGGACTCAATGTTCGACACAAAAACTTTTAGTACAAAAAGATATTTCTCTTCTAAACTTTGAGCTTATCTTCAGATTTAAAAACTAAGTAAGTCACCAAGGGAACGTTTACCGTTATAGCTGGCGTAAACATGTAACAAACTCCCTTGTAACTTTTTAGCAAACATGTGTTAAGAATTCAGGGAAATGTTTTGCTAAAGTACTCGATAATAATGACAATAAAGTTGAGTTAAAATCTAAGTTAAAATTAATTGTCAACTACAATAGCGACTGCGCTCAGAGTTGCCATGCACATTTGCACAGATTGTTATGCTTACAATCACATGTTGACCTTAGCTTGGTCGCGATTCAAATCATAGTGTGATTCAATGATTTAAAAAGCAAACAATGATTTGTAAAGTAACCATGAGCAATTAAATAATGACAGGCTTATGTGTGCGGAGTGTATATTGTCAGGGATGAGCAATGCAAAGCTGCGAATCGCCAGTTTTGCTTTGCCGAGTAGTGATGCGGATTAGGAGGAGAGGAAAACCACCTAGCATATTTAGGGCATCCCCTCTGTCATGACAGAAGTTTCATGAGAACTGCGATCGCAAAAGGGATAGCGTCTCCCCATTGGCCCCGATTTGGACGATCCTGGCACGTGCGATGAGTTAGGACCCTATCCCTCAATTTGGCGACCATTCCCCGCGCCCGACGTTATGACTCACTCACTCTCTTTGTGATTGTGCTTGTGATCACTGATGGCACACAGTCTGTCCCGTTTGTGACATCAAGTGTCACCACTGAAAACCTGGCTTCTCTTTGCTTGTTGCCACTCAGAGATGCGCAACACTTGCACTTCAGAGCCTCATATTTATTGAGTGACCAATTGGTAATAAATTTGTTGACTGGTTAACCATGCTTACACCAAAGTTGCCTTTTCATAGACATTAATTAGAAACCGAGACACTCTAGTTAAGGCAAACAAACGACTTGTCAGAGCAGAGCCAACCCGTGTAAACGAGTTTTGAGTGAGAGCGGCCTAACTCTGGCCCCCACTCGATCGAGATGAGGGGCTTTCCCAGTGATGCCTCTGTAAATCAGCATGCTTCTTTTCAGAGTTCAATAGAATATAATGTGCGATAAATAGTTGACAACTGATTCAATTGAGAGCGAACGGCCACTAATAGCCGATTTGATTGGTTATTGTGGTCCAATTAATATGTTTGGCCAAGGGCATTAGCCAGCTGGATTATGTTTGGACAAACTTGGTTATAGCGAGTGTTTACAAGTCGATTGTACATACACTAATTGACCGAATTTCCGACTTCCGGTGAAATACGACTTTAACTCGACTTTTTCGCCGATTGGACTCAATTCGGTCCAAAACAGCGATCGAGCGTTTGATTTGATGATGTAATAGCATGTATGTTGATTTGCCTGATATGTAATCAGCAAGTTCAATTGTGCTCAGTATTTGTTTTGAGATCAGAGATCACTAAATGTTTTGTTTGGCGACGAAAAGTGATCTGTTGTGTATACCTAGCTCACTGCTCACTGCTTGTGTGCTCATTGTGACTCAATTGTGACTCAATTGTGACTCAATTGTAGCTCAATTAGACGTTAACCACAATGAACTTGAAATGCTTGCAAACGTTTGCCGAGCGATGCTCTCCACAGCCTCTCCACTGCCAGAGGAGAGCACCTCTGACTTTGAGCACACCTCAGCTCGACTGATGAGCTGAGGCACTGGCATCCGGAGTGAGCGCCAGCACAGCCACAACCAGTCCGGGCACCGGCCAGGAGACAACTCCAGTGCAACTCCAAGGCAAAGGCAAAGGTGAACGAGTGGATGGTTCCCACCTTTGACGGTGTCGAACGATGGCCGATGCGGTGGTGACTGAGCGCGAGTACAATGATTGCTGGGATGGCACCACACCAGTGGATCGCACCATCCCTTACCTGCTAAATGAGATATGCGCTCACATCTCACATGAGCTCTAATAGAGTACCGAGCTAACGCCGAGGCAGTTTGAGGCAAAGTTCATTGACGCGCGAATCTGGTTTCGATACCATTCCATCGACATCTCTGGCCGCGCAAAAAGATATTAACTTTGCTTTGCTTGGAGTTTGTTCTCATAAAACGAAACGAAAGTCATTGTATTTGAGACCAATATTCATATGGAAATGGGAAACACTTCCGTCCAGAGCACCGAATTCAGGCCACTCTCGCAATGCGGCACAAACTCAACTGAACTGCACTTTAAAACACATTTTAATACCTTCGCTGACGAGTCTCACCACTCATGCTATCTATTCTTGAGTCCAACACTAGTACTACAGCTGTACTAAAAGGGCTCTAATTTTGGAAACAGCTTTTGGTTCGCGATATTTTGGTGTTTGTCTCCACTTTCGATATTTTGTTAGCATTTGGAATAAGAATTGAGGACATGATCGCTGCTAACAATAGACTGGTGGGCTCGCCTCGTTTCAACTCACCTAGCTAACCTAGCTCTTTGCTGTTTTGCAACTATTTTGCAACTCTAATTGATATCTGTTGTACGGAAAAAAAAGAAAAGAATTTTGGCGAACAATTTGATAGATTTTGTGTTGCGATCGAACAGTTAGTGAACGCTTCACTGTCTTCCCGATTGGGTGACCGAACTGTCTTAAACCACAATTATGTTTGTTAGGGTTGTACGCACTGTACTGGCGCTCACATCACATCATTAATAGTGTATAACTTTTTTGAGCGATTTCTAACAAATTAAGTGCATTCAATGGAAATTAGGCTCAATTTTGAATTAAGTAGTGTTTGTTTCGTTCAACAAACTCATGCCATTAGGAAATGTCAATTATTTTGCTAACCGGCTCTCACTGCTGACTAACACACAAATCATTTTTTGTGTCAGGTTTTCCACATATTTTTTGCGACCAGTTTTTCCATTATTAATAAATTGTATTATTCTTTTCGGCGACTAATTTATTTTTAATATTTGATTATCGCGTGAATTGAATTGAACTCTGGGTCTGAGCCCATCGACAGAACAGATTGAGAGAGTCAGAGATTTGCCGATTAGCTTCTCATCGCATACTTAAAACTTATTAACTATTTTTTTCTCTCTTCTCTCTACTGACAAAATATAAGTTAACAGATTAGAGCTCAAGTGAGTTGATATCGATTGTCTGCAAATATTGATTCGTGAGAATACGAGTCGTGAGACCAGAGCCGAGCGGAGACGAGCGACCAATTATTGGTCGCATTGAGACGCATATCATTGAGAGATTGCATTGCGATTGCCTTCTCGTCGCCAAAAAGTTTGTTCCAAACCTTAAATTTTATTCATTTATAGCAGAAAATACAATCATTTTGTGGTAACTTATTATTCTGTGCAATGCCTTAAAGATGAGAAACACCTACACATTAGAAGCCTATGTGTGGTGAGTGTGTCTGAGGCCCTCTTCAGACCCCCATCTCATTCCTGAGCCCTACCAGTAGTTCGTTGAACGTCGTCAGCGTTAAGACGTTTTAATGAAAAATAATAAAATGCAAGAAAAAGTAAAATCGAAAGGAAATGACCGCAAAGTATTGCAATGCATTGCGCGCTCTGTTCGGAACAAATATCACAAAACGAAGGCAAAGCACTTCTCAAATGTGAACTCAACTTTGTTTTGTCCTAAAAACTAATTTTTATTGTTTCGTTATCTCTGTATTCTGTATTGAAATTTATATCGCGGTCTCTTTGGCTGTGATTCCTTTTGATTTGCTCGATGTCTCAATTTTTTTCAGTTGTTTGGCCCGACTCTGAGCGCAAACTCATACCGAACTCGTAGCCAAAGCCAAACACTTCGAAGCCTACGCTCGAAAAGCAATTCTTTTTCTTTAGTTTTTGAACTCTATTGCAGAAGAAAATCGAGCCCTGAGTGAGAAATATCTTTCTCTTCTTGTTCAATGACATGTTTTCGCTTCTTTGATTTAAATAATAATTGCAACTTTGAGAGCTGGCAAAGTGAGCACGATACTAAGCCAGAGTGAGTGCTAGAGCGAGGCATACCGAGGCTCTGCCACCACAACTGGCTCTCCCTCTGTCTAAGGCTATACTCTTTTATGTCATTAAATTACTTGTCTTTCAGCGAACGCACAAAAACCCTCTCTCTTTCTCTTGAGCTGTGTCTCTCTTGCCCTCTCCCTCTCTCTCCCTCTCTCTCCTGTGCAGGTCTGACCGAGCAATGCCTCTCTTCTCCACTTTGAGCCGAGTCTCACATTTACTCACTTCAGTGTTTCCTTCACTACTGAAAGCAATGGCAAATGTAAAGGAGTTATGCTTCGGGTTTATTCTCGTGATTACATTTTGCTTTAAAGACTCGAGAAGTCGGTATATATACATTGGAAGAGAGGCAGAGCTCACTTATTGATCTGTTTGGATGCGCACAAGAATTTTGCACTTGTAGTATGGCTCGGATGCCAAAAGTGTAACGTCTCCCAACATTTTTGTTAGCGTGACCTCAAACAAACGAATATAAAGCGCTCCACTGTTTGGCTCTAATTTTTTAGCCTTAATAGAGTTGAATAAAGTTGAAAAAAAGTTTACTAACAATTGGCTTAATTTGGTTCGTAATGTGTGTAATGTTAGGCACTGGCGAACCATAAGGAGTGTTCGGTATTCTTCCTCATGGCTTATGACCGATATATCTAATAAATATTGTGTTATGCCTTTTGTCATAACCGCAATCGACTTTTGGCAATCGAGTACTGACGAGGGTCTCAGACAACTCACACTTTGCACTAAATACTCAAACAAGTGTTCAAATCAAACAAAGCGCGCGTCAATTATCTATAAAACATTGCAAAGATATTTAATGACAAAATGAAGCGCTCACTCAACGAGGGGTAGGGAGGGGTCAGCCTCAAGAAGACTCTGGAGGGGAGACCGGCTTTGTTGACATCTGACAAATGTGTGTATAATGTATGAAATGTAATAAAACTATTATTCAAATAGAAAGGCGAGAGAGAGACAAACAATATTTAGATGTAATGAATGCATTGTCAATGCCTGTTAAGCACATTAGCGGCCGACCAGTTGTGCTCTTGTGCTGTCATAATAGCCATTTCCAGTCCAAGGCATCACTCATTGCCATCTCCTTCCGGTTAAATTGCATTCGGAGCCAACACAACGTTGTCTACAGCGAGACGCGAGTGCGAGCATCGCTAGAATGGCCGCACATCTGTCGGTCACTGCGTGTCTGCATCAGTGCTGCCCATCCGCCGCTCTGACCAACTCTGACCAGTCCATTGACTACAATGAACAATCAGCCAAAAGAATGACACAAAACGAGAGCCAAAATACAAGTTATTGCAAACAATTTTTGCTCATTTTTTTTCCGGGAAAATGTCAGTCAGAATGTGATACGAAAGTCTCGACTCAAGCCAGAGATGTGGAGAAAGGGAGAGCGATTGGGCTCGAGCTCAGCCTCACTCCAGCCTCAGATTGGCTTTGCTTCGCACGGCTGATGCGATACTTATATGACCGGATGAATAATTCAATCGCTGTTTGCTCTGTTCGCTCGGCTCTGCTCTGAGTCTGTGAGTGTGTGTCTGTGTCTGTCTGTTTGGCTGTGCTCTCAGTGCTCTCACTCTCTCTTTCAATGCGTTCTCTGTTCTATCGATTGGTGAAGTAATGTTACACTCTTTATGTTAGGCTGGAGTGAGGCAGCGGTTTAATACACAAATACTGCACTTCTCTAATAGCGCTGTGAAATGATGGCTGAGTCGCACACATCCACACCACTGCTCTCTGCGCTGAGTCTGTCTCTCTGTGTGTGTGTGTATGCTCTCCAACAACTGAATATACTTTTATAATATAATATATGGTTATATATAGTGCGCTAATGTGAAGTGGCGTCACCTCAGCCTCTATTATTTGATCAGTGGAAAGGGGGACAGAAGGCAATCGAGTGAATTATACAGTCATACACATTGCATAGTAGAGCCTGGCTTGGTTAATGCCTGGCTAATATCGCACATCCATTCGCATGTATCGTCTGTATTCACTCGATGAGTACATCCAATCGCATAACTAGTCCGCCAGAGTCTGACTGAGCGCTGGATGACTGAGCTTTTAGACCATCGACACCGAACTGTTCCAAACGAATGCATTGCTTTGTTGTCAATGAGCGCACAACATGATTATGGTTCAGCACCAGCAACACAACAGATCTGTGCAGTTCAGGTTCACTCCTTTCCAAAATGATCCGGTCCTAAAAGAATATTTAAGAAGTGCTTCACACAAATGAACTCGAGTTTGGCTCTAACTCTGTGCCACTCTTTCTAATAGTGTGTAATTATTTAGGCGCATACAGGAAGCTGTAAGGTCTGAACCAAGAGGTCTAACTCTGGGCACAGGCACTGCACAACTCGTCACTCTAGAAGTTGGTCCGAAGACTTGTTTCTCGTCTTCAAACTTAATTTTGATGCTTATTGTGCCAAATGGCCAACTATTGTCACAAATGATACCTTTTTTATTATAAAGTTAAACATGAAACGCGCTATTACTGGCTTTTCCTCTCCCCTCCCCTCACCAGTCAAACAGCTCAGGTATCAGATTGGGATCAGCACATGAATATATTCCGATAACTTGTTCTTTTGGTTACAATATTTTTTTTGTACCATTTTCTCTGTAGTCGACTATTAAACGAATATCCCATACATTGATCGTTCGGTTTGGCCTCAACTCTAAAAGCCAAGTATCGGATCGGAGGCGGTCTTCGCGTCCGTAACCGCACATAAAGTCTAATATAAGGCTAGCATTAAAACTAAATTTTTCCTTTCATTGCTTTTATTTGAATTGAGAGACAAAAGTTTAACCTTTTTGTGTTGCATTCAGTTCCTAATTGAATGATTGATTACTCGAATTCCGGTTTTCATTAAGAATTACACAGAATTTATTGAATTGATTAGAAGGAGAGACGAAAAATGTTTGCTCATTCAGTGTGTTCGGTGTGTGTGCGATGAAACTCTAGATAATTATCTCCGATAATTGGATTATATGGAGCATTCACATTAAAATATCATCTGCTTTTGCGATTTTTGTTTTGTATATATTTGCGAAAAGTTGTTGGCAAAACTTGCTCGACACTAATGTTAGGCACAACACACGCAATCGTATACATAACTAACTGATTGTTTGTCTCGAGAACTCGCACTCAAACGAATCAATGAGTACTATATTTCTTTTTCGAGATCAGGGAAGACTTGAAAATGTTATAAAAGTTTATATTCTCTAAAAAAATTTATTCTCAAATATTGGGCCCAAATTTTCAATGAGGCGAACGATAGAGACGATAGAGATATTTCATTTTTATTGCATCGCAGAGTCAATACATCTCTCCATTGAGTGCATAACGCGGGGCATAAGTACCGGAGTTAAGAACCGAGTGATAGCTAAGAAAATTATATTCGCGGCCAAAACGACGGATACTTTGAAGACTACGACCAGACCCTAAAGCCCTCCATATTTTCCTCTCCGACGCGTCTTCTTCTTCTCACTCAGTGTAGTCACACATCTCTTGTTCTCAGTTTAAACATTCCTAACTAGTCTTTCTTTCGGTCTCTCTCTCTCTCTCTCTCTCTCTCTCTCTCTCTCTCTCTCTCTCTCTCGTCGGTCTCTCTCCCCTGTCCTCCCTCTCCCTGTACTGTCTGCGGCAGTGATCATAACATCGGGTGATTCAGAGCCTGTGCTTCCAATTGTGCACTTCTTCAGTACAACTCTCCTCCGCTTATTGTCAATACTTCCTGAGCCTCGGGCTCACAGTGTTTCCAAACAGGAGCGGCGCAAATATCTCTTACCATTTTCACCCTCAGCACCGAAATAGCATAAACTGAATGTTTTTAACGAAAACATTAAAAATCTCTGCCGACGACTGTCTGTACAAAAATAACAAATTCGAAACACAAAATGCACACAAAAAAAACTCTGGCGCTCTGTGTTCGCCAAAAAGTGATTTTTGTTTATAATTTTTCGTCAACAATAAAGTTATTCTCAAAATTTCAATTTTGTTGTTTTGTCTCTTCAGTTCAGCGCTCAGTTTGGCGGCCGAACAGCTCCGAACAGCTCCAACGCCAGACCGGGAACGCCAGACCGGAGCTGTTGTGCAACCAATGACTTCCTCATATCACTAAACAATTAATCATAAGATCTTTTGGCCAATGCATCAGACGCTGCAGAAGAACATCGGACCACCGGTACCGCAGGGGTAAGACTACCAGATTACCTTGCTATTAAATTAAATTGTATGGCACTTCAATTATGCTAATGAAGACGATTATCACGTCTTTTATATATAATTACGTGCGGTCTATGACAGCGACCGATATATTACAACCGATTTCCGAACCAATCGCTAATAAATTACAATTTCATTGACCACTCTCTGGCGTGCACTGCGAACACCAGATCTGCCGCTAACGGAACCGATGACCAGATCTGCCACTTCTCTCCAACGCTCCAATACCTCCTTATCTCTGGTCATATCTCTGTTACGATATATTGCTAACTAATTTTTATTGTTTCGCATAACACACTGTATTTCCCAATCAATTCTTGATTACAAAACCAGTATTTGAGCGATAAGTCAAATAGTTTTTAATTAGTTTTCTTTTCGGAACAGTTTTGTTAATGTGTTGGAAGAGGTTTGGCAGTGAAGTCAAAGGGGATGTGCAGAGGAGAGGAGAGGAACGCCACTCGTGTCGCAGCGATAATTCAAATATTTACGAAAAGCCACTGAAAATTAGTGTCACTTAACCATGCAATTTGACGATCGCCACACTTTAACTTCCGATTAGCATCGGGACAACACTTGGCTGCGGTGCTCATTAAGCAATTAGTCTCATTGACAATTGACAACGATCATCACCATTCACTATTGAGCTATTATATTTTATTTGAGCCATTTATTGCCGCTTTTATGAAGCAAACTGCGCTACACCGGAGACCCGACTCTATTTACATTGTTAAACATTTTCATGAGTGGATGACTAAATAGAAGAGACTTTTAGAATAATTACATTGAATATGATTTGATGTGATAAGCAATGCAAGCGATGCTGCGATGACCGGCCCTCGTGTCGAGAGCTGTGCTGGCAATCTGTGGCCAAACGTATCGATCAAATTAGATATATTGGACGACTCGCTGCGACTCAACGTCGATAAGAAGTGTTGGCGCGACTCGTGTGAGCGCTGACACAAAGATTAGTGTTATTGTGCGATACCTTGTTTATTGGTGACTAGCCCTGGCCTAAAAGTATATTAAATGGCTGTTCATTATTGAATAACCGAAGGCAGAGAGTGTGGAGTCCGCCAATTGGTATGCATTCAGTCGAGACGTTTGCAAAAAAGTTGTCTTTAATGCAAATTATCGGTGTTTCCGCTTTTTATAGTCGGACGGCGAGCAGAGCGCTCAGTGCACACCACTTGGAGGGTCATCCACATAGAGCTCAGAGTCTCTCTTCTCACAGCGTTTGTATTTCACGCTATTTGGTGCCCTTGGAATATATGCATTCTGTTCGGGACCAGACATAAGTGACAGACTATAAATGAAACCCAACTCCCGATCGCTGTTTTATAATCAAATTGTTTGCGTTCGCGTTGTCGTCGATCCTCCGACAGACTGGAGAAGGCAAGGGAGCACTGGAGCACCGCCAGTGCACCGGCACATGTTGAGCACTGGCACTCACTGGCCTTAATCAGACTCATTAATGCAAAAGTGACACAATGGGCTAATTATGTGCTCACCATTGAAAAGAAAATTACATTCTTATTGCGTCCAATGATTTTCTTTAAATAAATATTTGCAATGGTTTTGTGCGAATGGTTTTGGCGAATGGCAATCGTTAGCCATCGCCAGCACATACACCGATCGCAATCACATCTTTGCCTGACTTGTGGCACAACTATTT
The DNA here is from genome assembly GCA_033995645.1 of Hemileius initialis. NCBI lineage: Eukaryota > Metazoa > Arthropoda > Arachnida > Sarcoptiformes > Hemileiidae > Hemileius > Hemileius initialis. Next base: position 660 of record JAUJYQ010000134.1, on the reverse strand, counting down.
CCTTTCGTATGTTTAATAAATTTTCCATTTTGGCGATCATAAAAACAAAACAACATTTGCCGACGCTTTTGAGCCAATAATATAATAGTTATTAATAATAAAGCACTTGTAATGAAATGCAATTCCAGGGGAAAAACGAAAGCATACGTTGTGTGGCATTCATTGTCTGCTTTTTCCAGTGAAAGAGAGCCACAGCTCGTAAGCCAAGAGCTTTGCTTATCGCTCAGGCATTGCTCACTAGTCAGCAGACATTTATCATAACTATTTGTGTCCTTCGGTACGACTAATTGGTCTATGAAGAGCACCTGCCTCTAGAATTACACGGCCGTAAACATGATCAGGATCACCTGTCCCTTAGGCCGAGACCTACCGGCACTCTCCGCACGTGGCGTTCGCGCGAACACCACTCGACTCGACTCCTCTGCCAACACTTGGCTCGAGGTTCGAGAGCTCGAATTGAGAGCAATTGTAATGTAATTCAAGTTTAATATACCAACAGATGTTAAATGAGCCATAAATTGCTAATAAATAGAGAAGTTTTGGTCGCTCTGAAAACGAGAACAACTTCTTTGAGTCATTGAGTCATTCATTCATTGCTTACATTTGTTTCTTCTTTATTGACAACTCATCCACTTTTTAACACTTCATTTTAGACACATT
>JAUJYQ010000133.1:0-10731 GCA_033995645.1 Hemileius initialis | reverse complement strand
TTAAAAATATTTGAAAATAACCTAGTTATTATACATCATAGTAACATTGTGATTTCAATATCATAAGAGAACCTGATGAGCTAATTAGAAAATTCTTTTAGAATATCAATCAACATTTTTATTTCCATCAGAAAAGTTAACAAAATGTGTTATTTGAGCATTATCTAAATTAAAAATTTGAATTTAAAACTTTTATTTGGAATTTTGACCATATTGCCCTCGCTGCGCCCTCATTTTGAAGAGTGATTAAAAAGCATCATTTAAATATGTTCATAATACTGAATTGAAATTGAGGGCGCAACGAGGGCAACATGGTCAAAATTGAAAATAAAATTTTCTACTTTAAAATTTTCATTGAGATAACACTCAAAGAGCACATTTTGTCAACTCTTCTGATTAAAATGAATATGTTTGTTGATATTCTGAAAGAATTTTTTGATTAGCTCATCTGGTTCTCTTATGATATTGAAATCACAATGTTACTATGATGTATAATAACTACGTTATTTTCAAATATTTTCAAATGGCTATACCAGTTCATTGAACTTCTTGCCGAAATAAATCACGCTGTTAAATTTCATCTCGATTGGTTGAAAAGTTCGATAATCAGGCCAAGTTCTTTATTGATTATTATTTTGAATATCGATTAGCGCTGACAACAACCAATTTTTTTGTGGTTATCTATGCAAATATAAAAACCGATATTATTTCGTGAATTGACTTCAATTTATTAATTGCTTTTTCAAACTCGATAATTGATTATTAAATCAAAACAGTAATTCTTTTCGGGAAACCGACCGCTGGGACGGACACACAGACCAAAGGCCTCGGACATAAGCAATATAACTAATTTTGCAAAACACCATTTATTTATTTATCGCCACATATTTACCAAACACACTATTAAATTTGGTTTTTGATCTGGCATTAGATATCTGTTTGTCTTATTCCTCCCCTCCAAACAACTCAATGACTTTGTCCTAAATTGTCTTGAAAAGTATCGCTCGAAAATCGCATTTTGATAGATATGAGTGCAGACACACAGAACTAGCATAAAAACTGTGACACAATTATACGCGTATTTAAAGAGCGAATTAATGTCTAAACGTAATGAACAAGTTTGAGGTTTTCAACCAAATAGATAGCCATCTAATGGCAATTCTCACAATGGTTATTAACAAGTCCACTTTATTATGGTTTGCCAGTTGAGAAGTCAGATCAGATTTGCTTGTTTTCGCCAGAAATTCTCTTAATTGAATTATTGAGAATTGCTTAACAAGAAGTGTAATCGAGTTTAATCTTGTTTGAGTCGCTGATTACACGGCCTCACAATGAGTCCGACAATCAAATTATAAAAACCAAAACTTAATAGATAGCGACAGAAATTGCATTTTTCTCTGACCAAAAGATAACGTTTCGTTTCGTGATTTTTTGTTTTTCAAATTTCGATTTACTGTTCGACTTCACTCTTGTCTATCGATATATCAATGAACTATTAACCCAATCAATACTCAATCAGTTAAATGCAATGAACTCAATCAGGCAATTAATTTATAGCAGGAATATCGGCGCTTATGATCGCTCAGGTATGAAATGCAAGGCCTGTTCAAGGCAAGGCTCTCAACAGCCGGTCCGTCCATTGAATGTCTGCACTACCGCTAACAGACAATAAAAAGAAGACAACGTCGAGAATCAAATGTGGAAAATGAGAGACCATTTAAGCACTTAATCGAGAGATACGGACGAAACGAATGAAGAAGAAAATTAATATTGAAATTGTGATCTAAGGCAGGGATGGCCAAGCTCTATCGTACCAGGGTGAATCAGTGGAAGGATATTGCGCAATTTTTGGCCAAGATTCTTAAGGGGATTAGGTAGGGGATTGGCTATTCGTAAATTTTTGCCTAAACCCAGTTAAATTCAGTTTAATTACGTCCAATTTAAGACATTCTTTCAATATTAGGTCTATTTCTCTCTTAAATTAATTAAATTAACGTCAATTTAGTTAAACCGGGTGTTTTGTGCTAGCACACCTTGGCCATCCCTGATCTAAGGAGTGATATCGCGACCAAACGCCGCGTTTCCCATCGATTTGCTGACGAAACAGCAATTTCTTGTTAAGACTAGTTTATCACGAAATTCATATTACGAGTCAGGACTGGCGATACCGGACCACTGATTGATTGGAACGGCCGGTCCATTGGACAGCCGGCTCTGGCTGTGGGAACAAACACTTAACGTTTGTGTGTTCAGTGCCAGTGGTATCGCATGCGATGAGATGTGCCGCTTATGTCAAGTCTGTCTGTGTGTCGTATCGCGACTTATTGGGTGTTCAGTACAGCCACTGACTGCCCCCGAGCTTGTTCTCTATGATGATTACCCGTATTATGATGTGCTGAAATGCATCACTCAGTTCGTCGCAGTATCGCAAGGTTTAGGTCTCTCATCCGATACTTTGCGAAAACTTTTGTGCTCTTTTGGATATATATTACTTAACTTATAGATAATGTGGGAGAGAGTGATGGGAGGAAAGGGAGAGCCGGGAGAGAGTGTGGAGAGCGAGGCAATATTGTGAGGTGAGATAACGAAAACTGCATCACTGGTAGCGATGTTAGCAATGGTGGGCTATATTGGTATCTCTGGCTCTCTGAGCGCCAGTATATGAATGCCTGTGCACTACATTTACATTATCTTTTTGATGCTGCGCTCATATCGCTGGAGAACATCCGCAAACTCGAGGCGCCTTTCGATAACAAATCCCGTTGCCAGTAGTTTCTTGGATGTGCTCTACCAGTGCTCAGCCTCTTTACATCATCGCCAGCACAGAGAGCAGAGAGAGCACAGTGAGAGGCAGTATAGACAAGCAAAAAAGTTTGCTTTTCGGAGGACTGCAGCGTAGAGATAGCACATATCTAACTCGGGTTTTGCTGATATATCTATAGAATAGTTATTATTATCAATAGTGAACTCCGGGAGTGATGTTAGCGAACGCAGAGATGTTAAGGAGAGAAGCGATGTGTGCGCTATAGACGAGAGGGGGTCGGCTCTGGCGGCTCACTGGGGGGACGACAGGCATCGGCTTTTGTTTGCAAGGTGTTTGGCCGGTGAAGATATGGAATATAAGTGAGACTCAATTGTGAGATAGCGGATGAGGCATACCAGTCATCATCACCATAAACATCATGCCATCATCGCCATAGCCAATAGCCTAACAACGCTCAGCACATCTCCAGCCACACCACTCGCACATAAACTCACAGACAAACGAGTAGACTATAAAATATATAATATTTTTCTTTCATTTTTTTTACAACAGAAAGACTCAAAAAACGATCACAACTTATATAATAAAGTGTTGTGTTATTTATTGATACGCCTTTCCTCTATTGGCCAACACTTTGCCGAACAAACAGTCAACACAAGAGTCCAATAGTGGACCGACGAGTCCAACACCGGTGGCGATGCACTTGCACTTCACAGCACGGCTCAACACAGGTCTTGCAGGCTTTAGAAGCCGTATAATTCGCTAATAACTGTATTCTCGGCGAATAATGAGCGCCAGAAATTGCTCGATAACTATCTGGTTGGGCAATGAATGGATATTCGGGGTTATATCAGCAGCGGCTGCGATGTGTGCGCACACCTTAATGGCTTTGTGAAGAACACCTCTGAGAGCACAGGCAAACAGTAGCGTATGGTTTAGTGCTTGTATACAAAAAGGGCTCAATTTTTTAGTAAATATTCAGTTCTTTGTAATGAATAACAAATTGTCTAAAAGTTGTGGCAAAACATTAGTGCCTTATCTAATAATTCAGTGCCTTCTCTGGTGAATCAGAGAACCCTTTTATCGAAACATTTTTGATCAAATGGATGGCAAATAACGAGCGCCTATTGTATTGTGCGGTTCGCCTACTGTTTATACACTGAATAAGTTTTTGGGAGCGGAATAGACTATCTGTGGCTGTGGCTGAGGCTGAGGCTGAGGCTGAGGCGCACATCTTAATGACTTATCTTATATTTGTTGTGTTATATATAGAGACAAAGATATAATATATTAAACCAGATATTGCCGAATGACTTCACCCGATTAAGCCAAGAGGCCGATGATCGAGCAATTGTTGTTATCAGCTAATGTGCGAGCATCTAGCTCATTGCCCATTGATCGTCAGGCCATTCGACGCAATCTATTTTTCATTCAAACATCAATCTGAGAGCAAAAACAATCTCATCGCCAATACCTGTCCCCCCTCTGCCTCCCTGTGGACACCCCGTTGCGAGACTGAGCAGAAGACTCCGAGAGATAGTGAACTCTGTATTAGCCATCGAAACCGATTAATGCAATAATCGATAGGGTTATGGCCTCAGCGGTCGATCATTACGATCAGTGAATGCGCCGCTATCTTAATGACACAGACAAATAGTGGGACCGACACCTCAGCACAGACATCGACACTACTTTTGTTTATATTTTTATCTAGTAAATTTATTGTTTATTTATTCGGACCAACGATTCTCAGCCAAAAGTTAACTGAATGTAGCAAACGATTAGCTGATCGATCAAGATAATTGCCAGCAACTATGAATCGATTATTAACAAGAACAAAGTGAATTGCAGTTCACTGAGAATATTGTAGATAATTTAGCTGGAAAATTTCTACAGACCAATTATAAATTAATACAAGTTTTTAGAACCTGGGTGATAACGAAGTGAACGAAGGCTAATCAATATGGACCAGGACAATTTCTGGAACTGACGAGAACTTTGAGAGGGGACAGCATTTTATTATTTAATGGCTATGCGCTCAATATCTGATATGATTTATAACACGGACTGGCATTCAATCAAATAAATCATATTTGAATTTCTCAATCGACGAGAGAACCAACTCATCACTGCTTTCGTTCCGTTGGTGACTATCGATTAACTGATATCGGTTCCCAGAAATTGTCTGATAAACTTTGATATTTTCATCAACCTCTTCGGTTGGATTGTGTTGTATGCAAGAGGGGTTGGGGTCGTCCCCTCCCGCACACCAGACGTCCGCACACAGGCCTCGGCCAACGGGGATAAGCCGTTGGATGCGGTGTTGTGGCGGTCGTCACCGTAGAGGCAAAGCTATAGTAACGAGAGTTCTGTCTTATCGCCAGACTATCGGTGGTTACGTGACGTCGAAACCAAATAAAAGTTCATTTCAAATGAAATTATTTAATATTAAATACGAATCTAATCGAAATCAATACTAAGTATTAATTACCAAAAGCTTTGAATATTGGAAAACATTCTATAATTTTCGATTCCAATCAATACATTGGACGAAAAAAAGTTCTGAATTTCAATGATTTATTTGAAAATATTTAATATCTATTCAATAATATCGGCAAAAAAATCGATTGGAAAACAACAAAACTTATATAGTCCTCTGAAAAATTTAAACTGATTTCAAACTTAATTAATCAGAAGACCAGAGCAACAAAAAAAAGTAAAGAAAAGTTGTGCGAATCAAATAAATAAATACATAAATGCCTTTTGCGAGCAATTAACTAATTAACCAAGAGTACTGAGCACTGATTCGAATACGTATTAAATTAAACGTGAGTACAGAGCGATAATAAGAAGTTTAAGGGGAGAGAAATGAAAAAATCGTTCGGATTTTACAGATAATCAACTGATTAAATGGTTTTCAGTAATGCATTGATAACTAATTGCAAGATAGAAGTCATAAAAATACAAGACTTGTTTATCAAGGCCTTTTAGCTATTGGCGTTTTATCCTTCAGTTTGCTATTTGAGCTTGCTAATTTGGAAGCTAATGCTCTCGGTCGGATCAGATAATCATATTGTGGGAGAACAGGTTGACGTAGCAAGCTTAAATTTTTAACTCGCTCAATTATCAGAGTAGTAAACAAGGCAGCAATTTATAAACGTTCATCAACGTTATCGTGGCATGATCACTTGTTTCGGGGACGAATTTGCAAGAATACCTGTATTTAGTAGTGAATAAGTGATACTTTTTTTAATACTCGAGTCAAATATCAATTAATCTCTGGGTGGAGGCAATCGCTGAGCTCTTGGTTCATAAAACTGCCAATTATTGCCTTCAATGACTCTATCGGAGCGCAACCTTGGGCTCACAAAATGCGTTTATTTATTTTTCATAGATAACTATCAGTCAATTCGCAAATCGACAAGCGAACGAGAAGTGAGCATGGCCAATCTTAATAACTATTTACGATTCAGACCGCGATTCAATAGTTTATTATTTATTTTACTCTCAAATAGGTGTCCAATAAATAATTTGAATTATAATCGACGGAATTGTTGGCCAATTATCGTAATTATTAACTTTTGGCTGAGATCTTCCTCATCGATAGCATCGAGAACAGGTCAGACCTATTTAGACAAGATAACTATTTGCCACAAATTGTTATCTATTTGAAAAGAACACAATCTAATTGAGGATATGACCAGATCTCAGACCATCTGATCGATTGTTAAGTTAAGAGAAACTAAATTAAAAACATTTTTATATCAGATTTTCTCTCTCAATAAGTTAGTCAACAATTTTTTTCAGTCGACAAAATGTATTTTAAGACGAAATTTGATAAAATATCAAAACTTATTTATTTGAGTGATTCATATTTGAGGTGAAAAACAGGAATTATCGCCCAAAATATTGGAAAATTTGCATTCCAATAGGATCTTGGCATGTGGTGGAGGCAGTTATGGGCAATAATAATTTCCCTTGCAAAGAAATATGAGCAATTAAGAGAAGAAAAAACATAATTTTTCTTAAAACTAATGTTAAAACGCCTGAGCTTTAGGTGGAAATCATTGGAAGAACTGATTTGACGTTTATCTAAACGGTTTGCGTATAGTATCTAAACGTTAGGAAACGTTAGTGAAAAAAAGATCAAAAACTTTCTTTCACTGTCTCACAGAAAACACAAAACTAAGGAAAATATCATTTAAAATGCATTTTCCAAAAGCATTTGGCGATAAATAAACGAGTGATTTCATAGTTTTTGATCAGCCAGGCATTGGCTGAGTCCATGTGTGGTGTGCGAGTGTCTTATCATCAGTGATCTCATAATTTTAAACGAGCAAAGAATATATTGAAAACGATATTCGGAATAGAAATAAATACAAAAAAGCTCTCACTTCTCGAACTGGTATTGTTTGTTAGTGTTTTCTCGCCAACAGTCGAGGCCATCGCCACAAAAGGCACACTCGAGTAATAACTATCTCTTATCTAGAATTAGATCAATTGTTCGCAAAGATTTTTATGCCGACCGCCATTATAGAGATCGAGATCAGAGTCTGGGTCACAATTGTCTGTGCCATTCACTATTCATAACTGAGAGAAATGTGTAATTTTTTCAAATGATAAGGATATGGCACACAATCGGTCCGATCGAGTCCTACAAACTGTGCCGAAACACAGCGCGAAATTCGCTGATTGAGTGAAAGCCATTGTCTTTAATGTCAGGGTTGGTCAGAGAGGGGGTCGACGATGGACACGAATTTCAAATTAATTAGCCAAGCTCAATCATTGAAAGCGATCGATACGATCGTGATGAGCGAGCAAGATCTCACAGCCAGACTCAATCGCTCAATTATCCAGCTGCTTTATGAAGGCATTTAATCTAATGTTCATTTGAGATAAACACTAATATTTATATTTATTTCGTGAATACAATATTTAACTAAAGATTTAGTGTCGATAATAATGAAAAAAAAATAGAAAACATTTTTTGGCGCACAAAATAAAGATGACTTTAATTATAACATTTTGTTTGATAATAACAATGAGTGAAAACATCGATAAACGGCGAGAGAGGAGCAGAGAATGCATAAAAAGCGCACTAAAAATCATTTTATTATCTGACGGTCCAAACACTGTTTCACTTCTGTCACTGATTCTAAAATATTATTATATCTATAATTGCGATCAAGTCTTCGGCCATTGTGTGGAAGCGGACAACTAATTCATGGCAACTAATCTGTTATTAGACTTACGGCACAGACACTGACCGAACAGAATATTCTGTAGGAAACGGGCTTCGATTGTATTCGGTCGGGAGTGATATATAACATTTTATCAAGAGCCAAACACCTTTGCGATCTGCGCTTGCATTGGCAGAGAGCGGGAGCATCAGCCGAGCACTTGGCACAGGATTGCCACCGGCTTTATCCCCTCCCAGAACGTGATTCCCCATCAATTGTCTATGCGTTAAATCGCTTTTACGTATTTCTCTTCTTTTTCACTCGGATTTTGTTTTGTTTGAGCGCTTCCAATGGCACTCAACGCCCGACTGTGTGTGAGCCGACCGGTCATATATAAGCAGAGCAGAGCACTGGTATAACAATTATCGTCTCTCAAGATCTGAGCCATCATTGCAGAGGACGGCTCTGTGCAAGCGGTCGACTCTTAGGCCTCTTGTGTTGAAAGTGTATTTCATTTCACATATAAATTACACCAAAAATGCTTTCTTTACATAAGACTAATGATTAGGTGTGGAAACTGTGCAGACATTTGAGGCATGAATTATACGCCACTTTTCGTTTTGTTATACGCGTTCACCAAAAGTAAGCAAAATTTGACTAAAATTTTCATCAATTATTCGCCTAATTTGTTAAGCTTTTGGAGAATGTGCTAAATTAGGAGGAGAGCAACATAAAAAAAGTGATCATGCTCGTACATCATCCGGCAATTCATCATAGAGGAGGACACATTAGCAACGAATTAGTCCAAGCATTTCGATAATTTATATTCATTGCAGAGAAAGATCTGATTCTTTAAATCCTAATTCCTATCCGTGATATCAACAGGCAGTCCATCGATAGCGTGGAGTCTGTGTGAACGCCAGCCACTCATAAATTGATATATATTTAGCCGAAGAACGAGAACAACAACAACAAAATCAATGTCTCACTTGCAATCCAAACTCCAAGCAAACTATTTTTTTTTTGTTAATTAAGAGACTTAAACGCAGTTATCGTTAATTGCGGACAAAATAAATATAAAATAAGACCATGAGATTAGTGGCCAATTCTTGGATACGGATTGGGAGATGAGACGACTGCTAATGTATATCAATATTATATCTGAACGAATAGTTTTTGGGTGTGTTTGGGCTCCGAGTTAGAGATCGGCTGAGAAATAGGGAGAAATATTTTTTTTGATAACGATTGGGGAGAGAAGAGAGAGAGAGAGAGACAGAGAGAGGCAGAGAATATGCATTTAAGAGATATTCTTTATATTGAATTTTGGCTCATCTCTGGTCAGATCTCTGGTCGCGAGTGAATCGTCTGTTGTGCGGACTCGAGTCGAGTCTAGCGATGTCGGCAATGGTGACAATCGCGTCGACGACTGTTTGGTTCGCATCCTTTGGTGTGTTCGCAGTATTGCCGATCTATTGCAAAATAATGACGGCTTGTGCTACGCTATCGCGATCTGACTGTTGGCTGGCAGTGTGTGCACAGTCTTATCAAAGTCTCATATAGTTAGTCGAAATGGTCTGTAGTGTGTGTTCGCCAGTTTGGAGCCGAGATGCCAGAGATTGCTTCCATTATTATCTCTATTTTCTATCGGTTTGCAGCAAAAGTCACTCTCTCTGAGCGCTCACACGAATATCTTAACCGATTTGCAATATTGATAAACGCAAAGTGCACTCTCTTATCACTTTCATATCTCTCCAGCATTTCGCGTCTCTCTCCCTCTCCAAAGCCTCTCTCGATTGCAAGTTTGCTTTTCCACCAATTATGGAAGTGAGGCTTATCTCATAAATGAGCCCATTTTTAACAAACGTAGATCCGATGGCAAACGTTGGACGCAAAAACACAAAACACAATACTATTATATATCTAACAAAGTTTATGATATATTTCGTAATCTCTTTCAACTCACTTTCCTATCTCTAGAATTCTCGTTAACTCAAAGAACAAAAATAATAATTCTTTCATCTATGAGATGAATAATTGCCTAATATTGAAGACAAAGAATCGATGAGCAGATCGTTGGCAACTCTTCATTGGCTGCAGAGGTCGAGCCATTCGACTGCACCATGCACAATATAGTCAGATAGTTTTATCTATTTTTAAAGCCCAAACAATTCTCCAGAATTTTATATCTAATGAATAATTATTTTACTCTAATCTCTTCAATTCAATAACTTTTGGTTATCTCTGAATATAATTAATAAAAGCTATGTTTTAATGCAGATATAAAACAATCTCTCTCTCTCTCTCTCTCTCTCTCTCTCTCTCTCTCTCTCTCTCTCTCCACTAATTCTGGGCATTCAATCTCAAAACTCATTCTCATTTATATCAGAAATTCAATGAAAACTTTTATTTCCTTTAAAGCAATGTTTCTGCAAAAAATATATTTGTAATGAAAAGATTACATAAAAAACATTATATCAAAAGTTTATGTGTGAGAGAGAGAAGTGATTGTCGTTTGTTGTGTTGGAAGAGAGACGGAGAGGGAGAGAGAGTCTCTTCCTTTTGGCGTTTATTGATTTTAAGAAACATTCCCGACTGAGAGATAAGCACAACTGATTAGGAAATCTCTCTCATACACACATATTTATACAAGGCACATTATTATATGCTACAGATATAGCCAATCATACACTATGCCTCTTAAGAGCCAACTGTTCAGAACAGACATAAGAGTCAGTTAAATCACATTATAGTCATAGACATAGCAATAGGCCTTTCGCTGGCGCACAG
>JAUJYQ010000132.1:0-10736 GCA_033995645.1 Hemileius initialis | reverse complement strand
CATTTCTATCGTTCTGTTTCTCAACTCTCCTCTACTTCACATCGTTTTATAATAAGTGACAAATAGTTACCAAATCAGTGATAAATTGTGGTCTATTAGTGCGGACGGTCTGTGCGGCCAGAAAGACGTCGACCAACTGTTCCTCTTTGATTCGGTCGCAGACGAACGTCAACGCGCAGAAGACTCCGGACGCCTGAGCGCCGTCGCTGTCGACAAACGATTACGAATACCATTAACAAAACGACTAACCCTTCTCTATATTAACTACTAATCGCTAATAATCTACTAATGCTTACAAACACTGGACGACAATACTGTTGGCATTTGAGGTCAGATTCCACTGTTCGGTCTTCTCGATCAGGTCAATGAGCTTCTGGGGCGACACCACTGGCTTCGTGGCCAACGACGGCCAGCCCTTGAAGTGGAACTGCTTTACTGTTAGATCGCTTTGAGGCAAATGAAAGACACGAATCGTCATATCGTTGTCACTCTCTTCGCTAACCAACTGAACCGTCAGTTTCTTGTCTTTGAAGTCCAACTGCTTCTTAGCCATTGTCGGCCAATACTGTTAAGCATAAGACATACGACTGAAGACAATGTCAAAGACAAGAAGTCTTACGATTAGATTGTCGTGTTTGATGTCATTGAGGAGAACAATGGTTTTGGTGGCCGTCGAGGCTATCATTTGCCAGAAGTGGCTCTGACTCGAGTCGAGCGGCACTTGAGTTACGATATAAGCGTCCCGTCGTTTGTAGCCCTGAAATGCAATGAACACATCCTCTCATTGGCTTCGAATAAGTCTTTGGTCTCAAAACGTTTGTTACAAAACATAACTTATTTAACGAATTATATGAATTATAATACGATTACTAATTACTAATAAATCAATATTTGCTTTACATTGACATAAACCGCGTTAATGTAGTCGTCGGCGCTGTTCGGCAGTATGACCCGGGCGTAGTCGGCTAGGGATAGGACAGTCGGGTCAGTCTATTGCCACACATCTGGGCGTTAAGTGCGATCCCACTCAATAACTAGTGATTTATAGGACAGTTAATGCTTAGATCACTTACGCGGTACTATCTCTTGGTTCCTATTGAGATGCGGATGTGCGCGAGCACTCTGACATACCTCGGCGTTCATCACTTGCGGCGACAATTTGTTCAAAACCTATAAACCAAACATTTATTGACTACAGATGTCTTAATGTTTTAATCACCTGGAACTGAGTCATTAGTGGCAAACTCTTTGTCGCGTAGTCATGGGTAACCAGTTTCTTGAAGTAGTTGTCAAAGTTGTTGCAGTCGATGCTCGTGGGCTCGTGTGAGAGTGCCTCGAGCAGTGCCTGGTGTACGAACACGTACTGATTCAGCTTTTCCACCAAGTTGATCCGTTGCAGTCGGATTACACACAAGTGCTTCAGAATATCGATTTGCTTCTCGTGTTTGGCCATTTCGATCATCGCGTCCACCAGAATGAAAGTTCCGGTTCGGCCGACACCAGCCGAGCAGTGGACGACTATCGGTTGGGACGGCTTGTAGTGAATCGAAGAGCGCACTCTTCGGATGAATGTCAACAGTGAACACGAATACATGGGTACCGCGTGGTCTGGCCATGAGATGTAGTGGTATTGCACTACCTCTCGGGTCACCCCTTCCTATAAATCGACTTTTATTGCACTGATTTAATCGTTCCGTAAATACCTTTTCCACAGCGAAAGTCCGAACGATATAATCGGCAAAAATTTCGGTTTTAGTTAAACTGATTTCGATTTTGTTCTGACCGAAAGTGTAGGCCTGACTCTGATCCGGCCAATACTTATCGCACTTATTCTACGAATATATGGATTAAAGTGATTAGAAATCAAACCGATAGATGAGTCCAACCTTTCCTCCCTCGTCAAGACTGGTCAACATCACGATCTGATGGCTGTCCAACTGCCAGATCATTCTCCAGAAGTCGGTGATGGTATTGGTGAGCGGTCCCTGAGTGGCCACATACCTGTTGGCGCTATTATAGCCGTCGATATGGTTGGCATTGATGTAATCGGTAGTCGGATCGTTATCAATGACATCGAGGATGACCCGCGAGTGGTCATACGGCAAAAGGTTGCCGTATCTGTTCTTGGACTTGTGCTGCACTTGTTTGCCGTAATCCCATCTCATGAGTTGTCCTCTGAAGACAGAACTGTATTCTTGTTTGAGGACTCCGTTCTCTGTCATCTGTGGAATCGTATCGCTTAACTCATTCAAACCGATCGGATGGCTCTTCACTTCGAACTCTTGTTCGTGGAATGAGCCGAAGGACAGCGTCGAACAGCGGTATGACTGGTCGGCCGTCTCCCGCCTTAGCAGTCGTCTTCTGTCAGTTTTGCTCCACAAGAAGAAGACGTTTTGAAGTCGATTATCTCCGGCATAGTTTCTATGGGAAATAACCAGTCATTAGGCGGTCATCACTAAAGAGGGTAAAACTGAACGACAATAGAGGTATGAACTTAATTACAATTGAAACTAGCTCAGATCTTATTATCGTCCAGTTATTTTCCGCTCTTTAGTCACTCAAACCTGTTGATGACATACATGTATACCAAAACTCCCAACAGAATGAAGGTTATGAATAGCAGAATTGCAAGAATGACAATCAGAATCACTTCCAAATTGGATGGCTTTGTGTCTCCTTCGAAAAGATTAAGGTCAGTGGCGAAAGACCCGGATTCTCATATATACCACCGTAAGAGTTCCGACTGATCATCAAGAAATCGGTTTCTTTGTTATTGGTGTCGTGGTACACCATCACTATCCTGAACAAGGAACTTTTGTCCAGATGTTCGAATGTGATCGGCGAAAGTCTGTCAGGATTTAGGTCTTTCCGATACAAATTACCCGATTCTTCGACATCCGACTCAATCATGTCGTGAATGGTGTCACGAATTTGTTGTTTCATTTGAGTATCGCTTCTCTCGTTAGACATTCGGAAAGCAATCACATGAATAATCCGATTCTTCTGGAGCTTACAATTAGCCTCGTCTTTGATCCAGACTTTGATATTCAAAGTATTGCCGTCTTTCTTCTGAACGACATCTGAGAACCAATCGGTCGCTGATGAATGAAACCGAATGACAAAGACATGGAATACCTGCACATCTGTCGAACTTCAGGTATTGGTTGTAATCCGATTGAAACGATTCAATATTGTTCTCATGTGGTTCGACGACGACATCGGCTAAGAATTTCATGCGATTAGATTCTGATCGGTGAACAAGGGCTGGACTACAGACCGAAGGCCACGCCGATGATCAGCGACAATTGGATTAAGTTGAAGACAAACATTGTTTTAATCTCTTTCACTCAAACCGAATGACATTTATTTTATGACATTTTCAGTAGATTTTGGGCCGAAAAGTGAATTCGGATTTCCTTTAAAATTAATAGAAACTACTAAACAGTCATTTGTCGGGATGTGTCGGATGTGATGCAAACCAATAGTTTTAGATTCAATACATTTCGCATTCATTCAGACATTTATTGCTAAATACGGACAAACGTTTTGATCGGAAATCTCGTGAATCCGACTCTCAATAGACGTAGACTTCGCACAGAATAGCGCTAAACAAATGCCGAGAGTATTGGTCGCCACCGATGGCTACGATATACACATATCGGCCGACGGCGTATGTCTCGCAACTGACGTGAATCCGAGAAGTGGTCCGCAACTGACCGCTAGTGATGTGACCACAAGTCTGGAGAGTGTCCGACAAAGTCTGGTTCGAATTGGTTATGAACTTTGAGTTACTGTCGAACGCGACGATCAGTTCTTTGATGTGGTTTTGGTGGTAGTGTTGAGGCCACGAGACGACGACCACTCCGTGGATGACCGTCTCTTCGGTCAGGTCGACCATCCAAATGGGTGTCTCCACGAAGTAGTTGTCGATGAGAGCACATCTTTGCATTGACTTCTCGTCTTCGCCGAACCCGTCGACCGCATAATTGGAATTACCGAACTCCCAATTGGTCCAGGAGTGACGCTTGTCGTTGATCCAAGTGTTTCGACGATAAGATAGATTCAGCACTAAAATTGATGGTTAAATCAGTTCATTGAGCACTGGTTTTACCGCATTCGCTGTTGTTATTGACTTTGAAGAACCCGTTAGGACAAAGACCGCGATTAATACAACCGATTATTCCGATTCTCATTGCGATTCTTGTCTTCCAAGCGATTGGATTGAAACGAATGAATCGGGCGATGACTGGAGAGTCGAAGTAATGCCATCGCTTCGTCTCTTTGTCCATATTTGCGTCAAATCTCTTCACTTTTGTCAGATTTGAGTCCTCTTTGTAGAAAACCCAACGAAGAGAATCGTTTGAGAAGGAGATCGAGTAAGAGCTGACCCAATGTTTGCGCAGCGGTGCGCCACTGCCCCGCGTGACCACTCCGACAATGAGTGCCGGCGGTCCCAAGTCGATGGACAGCCACTGGTGCTGGTTATTCCATCGCGAACACCATCCCATCGCACCATCAATGTAACTGTTCTCAGGCGAACAGTAGGCGTCTTGAGGCCAATTGCGCGAACTCGAGGCCTTATAGACACTTCGCGGCGGGTAATTGATCAGTGAATCACATCGCCGACATCCGAGCAGTTCCAGTCTGAGTCCGGGACTGTTGTGCCACGAAATGATCTCGATTCGAACAAATCGTGTGATTTTGATCTCAGTGAATAAGAAGTATTGTAGAGAATGTGAATCTTTGTTGGCCAGAATCTTCTGCTTCGAGTTATAGTAAAGCCAATCATTCGCGTCATCGCTGAACAACAGATAATAGTTTGTGATCCATGACTTTCCATCAGCTCTGCCCTGAGTTATAATGCCATTGACCGCAGTCTCGAAGCCTAAGTCGATCTGCAGGTACTGACCGGTAAGGTTGGCGTCGGGACACCAGCCCCGACCTGGCCAGCCATGAATCCGGGCGTATCTGACATTGCAGTTCGGGTCTTCGGCCCAATTGGAAGACGCACTCAGTTGCCAGTCTTGGACCCGACCGTCGATCAGACCCAACGGCGAACTGCACTCTAAACCAAATGATTGAATATTATCGATAAGAATCGCAAAACTCTTTCCAACCATTTATTTGATTCCAGTCATCATATTTGGAGATAATTTGGTTGCTTTTGGCCACTGATTGATCCGTTGGAACTACTTCTTTGGCTTTTATCAGAATAAGAAGCAAAAGCTCCGAAAATATCACTTTCGCCTCAAACGAAGACATCGGAAGAACAGATCAATAATTAGGTTTTGAATGGAGTGAAGACAATGCAATCAATTCAGTGATCATCACTCGAATCGTTGCCATTGTTTGTCTCATTACTTATTTATATTTATTGATTCGCTTTTCTCGACTAAACCTTTGAAGAAGTTTTGAAGCGCTTTGTTTTGAAAGCGATAATCGATATGAGACGAAGAAGTGGTCCAAAAGGACATCCATTGATCAGACCATAGGATCAGATGATTTGGATCTCAATGAATGACAATTTGTTACAAAAGAAAATATAATTTATTTAACGATTTGCCGGCAATTCGTTAATCGAAATATTTGATACAATTTATTGATTTTAAGTCAATTAAAGTATTTTTCTCACTGTCTTGGATGGCATTACCGGTCGACTGACCCGTCACTAAACAAATGACAATTACTGACGAATAAAATGCAATTTCTTCTAAATTTGTTTACAACAACTAAACTAAGACTAGAATATGAGAAGTGGTTGTTGTCTAAGGTGTGAGCAAATGATTAACAAATGATTACAAAATAAATCAAAAATTGAACACAAAAAACGATTTGAGATTTAAATGATTTGAACAATTAAATGATTGTAATTTCTAATTCAATAATTAGTCAAAAGAAAGTCAATTCAAACCCTATTAGCGATCGAATAGTTGTGAGGAAGTCGATTGAAATTCTCATTATTGAGGTTTTTGTTATTATAAGTCTCCACAAAGTTGGCCCAAACCATGAGGTCTGGCGCTGACGCCGATGTCTTCATCTGTTGCGTCTGCTGTCTGTTCTGAGCCATTCTCTTGTGTTCCAACTTTTCGATGTAGTGTTTGGCGCGATCGACGCCCAACTCAGCCGCCCTCCGGAGCAATGTCTGGCCCCGGTTGTAGTCGATCGGAATGTCTCCTTTGCCGAAGAGGTAGAAGAGAGACAGGTTATAAATGGCCAGTTTGTGTCCCATCGATGCCGACAATGCATAGTAACGAAACGCTTGTTTCAAATCAGATTTGCCTTTCGCCGAATGGACACCTCTTTCATAGGCCACTCCCATATTGAAAAGTGCTTTCGGACTCGTTTTGGTGTTCGACCAGCACTTCATCGCTTCTTCGGGATCGGTCTCAATGAGAGCAATGCCTAACATATTGTTGAGTCGATCGATATAAGCAATGGAAGCCGTTTGCAACTGTTGACAGATGTCTTCAATAGGATCCGAACTCTCTTTGACCGATTCCTTTGTGGCCAAAACTTCTGAAGCAGAATCAGTTTCACTGGTCTGTGCAAACTCTTCTTCGAATTTTCTATCTTTCTTGGGCTGAGAAGAATCGAGGTAATTATTTTTGGCAAATATATATCTCTTTCTAAGCGGCGCCGAAAACACCAGTAGTTTTGAGAGGAGAGCCGAACAGTATTTGCATTTTCCGCATACAGTTCTTCCAAAATTCGAAGAACAAGCGTCGGAGTCATCGGTTTCGACTCTGGTCTTCGGCTCTTTTTCATGGATAGACCGAATTTGTCTGTTTCTGTAGCTGTAATAGAGAGGGGTCTCGAAGTGCAGACCCACGACAATCGCCGCTCCCTTTGAGTCAAATTTGAATAATTAGTCAAATTATATGCAAAGTCTATATTATTGATGATATTTTGATGGCTTTATCAGTCGGTTGACCAGGATATGAACCAAGACTCAGACAAAACAAATCATTAGAGCTCTGTTTATCTGATATATGGCCAAAGATTTATATTGCAAACAAACATTGCAATAAATTAAATAAATATAAAAGCACTAAAACTCAAGGACTACTTGCATAACAGTTCGCTATAATTATAGGGAATTAACTGAACGCGAAAATTCAATACAGATTTAAATGTCAGACAAACCGTAATTATGAGAAGAAAAGCAATTTTCAGCGACGGATCAGATCCAAAGAAAATATCTTAAATGTCTTAAAAATCAAATAAATTTCATCGATGAGTGGCAATCGTTAACACAATATAACACTTCTATCAGACAAACTAATGATCACTGATCGGCAACTCTTTTATCGGGAACTACCATATGATTGACGCAAACTATTCATCGTTAATAACAAAACAAATTATGACAATTGAAGAGAAATCTAAAATCTGTTGACATAACCACTGAATGAGAGCCAACTTATCGTCAATTATTATCTAAAAGAGTACTCTAAATGTAAAAGTCATAGGATTTCGCCAATAGATTAGAGACTAATGATTAGGAAATAAAACAAAATTAACTTTTTAAAAAATATCTTTACATAGTCGACTAATTTGTCGAATCTGAACAAGGTTGGAATTTAAAAAATATCAATATTTAAGATGGATATTAAAAAATATCGCAAGACTATCGAGTTTCAAATTGTCTAAAGTCTGTGACCATGTTCATCAAGGTAATTTAGTTGTCCCCTCGCTGGTCATCTTCGACCGACCCGAACAGCAATTAGCGAAATAACAAAAATCACTTACAATGTAACCAATCTTTTCGATCAGCCGTTTGGTAAACAAATGATATTTGCAATCGTTGAAAGAATATGAATTCGAGTCAAACTTTTTCTTATTCTTGTGTCCATCGTTGTCGTTGTCCGTCTGGCGGTCGCCCGACTTGTTGTCAAACTTGTTCTTAAAGGCCTCGTAGTATTTCTTGTAGTACTCGTGATAGACTCGACTCGTGTCGTCCCAGTCGTGGTACCGATGATAGCGGTCAGTGTAGTCATCGTCGGTCTTATGACCGAAGTCTTGATTGGCGTAAAACCTCTTCACATAGTTTTGATGACCGAAAGTCTTAAACGAATGTCTATTTAGGGAACGGATCACATGTGACAACATGTCTGTCGGCGACGATCACCAAAGGCTTGTCAGCTACCGATGGACACGAATGGCATTCATTTGGCTCTTGATTAGTGGTTTTAAAGTAGATTAGCGTCCGATTCAGTAGTGATTCAATTTGTGAGACCAAACAGACAAAGACAAACACAATCAGACATGTGATCCAAAAACCCTTTAAATGTGACACAAAGTATGACTTCAAAGAGTTATCATTCTTCGCAAACAATGTCTTGTAAAGTCATTGGAGTCAATCAACAAGAACCAGATATTCAGTCCAAACTGTGATGAGCAACAGTAGTATTGTTCATCCCAACTGATCCAAAGCAAGTGATATAATGTCTGGTCAATTGATCTCGAGCTCAAGTGATTGACGTCATTGACTGATATTTATACACACACATCCTCACCGTTAAGAAGATGGTTAGAATACAAGCAATTTTGTGGTTAATAGCACTAAATGTGTTTAAATTCCATTACTATATAGTTTGATTGAAAATAAGTGGTATTAACCAATTGATGAGCAATATAAACATGACACTTGTTTGTAAAACAACTGGAGTGATATCAATTAAATTCAATTGAGCATGGATCAGAAGTGCGCTTGCTCATAATCAAGCATGTTTGATCGGAAGTGCTGTTGCTTGCAATCTAGCTTGATTGAAAGTGCGCTTGCTCATAATCGAGCACATTTCTCAGTTTGCGCCAGAAGTGCTCATTGTATGGCACGGACCACGTTTTAACTCTTAAATGCAATCAGTTCGGCAAATCAATCATGGCCACTTAATTTCAGAGATGACCAACTCAGGTAACTAAGACTCTTCATGAAAATTTGAATTTTTGCCTAAATTTCAATATTTTGGTCTTAGTTAACGAATGATACTTAAACTCAGTTTGAAAGAGCTGTTGTAGGCATTCGGTAATGGTAATGTGGCCAATATATGGAGACTCGGGTTCAAGACCAAGAAATATTTCCCCGAATTCGATCTTGGTCAACCTATCGTGAATGATCTTTCGCTCAGGTAACAATCAAATTAATTGAACGCTATGAATAGCATGACACGTGATCTACAGTCGCCGGAAGTGATAGTGAGTTATGACATGCTTTCAATCATCTCTCGGCCGAATACATTGATGTTTGGACTCACAACTTTCCAACATTTGATATCGCTATAAATTCAATCAAAAACACTTCGGTATGTTTAAATGCTAAAATTCAATATTCGTATTTTATATAAAAATTCAATTTTAGCTGGATTATCTAATCCTAGAATCGTCCAAAGCCTCACCATTAATCACTTGAACAGACATATAGTTCGAACCGATTGCCGATCGTATGAAATACAAAGCATGCGAAGCATTGAATCACATTCAATGGCCAACCAATAACATAGGTATTCAGTTTTTGAAAATTTCAATTTTTGACTGAAAATTCAATTTTACACAGATGACCGGATCTCTTAGCCTTCATTTCCTTCAATATAACTTATAACATCGATATAACTTGGAACTCCATTTTAACTTTCATCGAAGTGATGATATTCGAGTGGCCGAACAAAGACGAGGCACTACTCGCCGCGCTCAGACCAGTTTTTGCGATAATTCGAGACAACAATTAAAAAGTCTGATCGAATTTCCTTTTTATGTACTTTTAATTGCAATTTACATGTATTTGAATATTTTGATCATTAAAAAACAATTTTTAATTGAAAACTCAAATTTTACTATTTTATTCAATATGCAATGCTACTGGTTAAAATCTTTAGCTTAAAGATTTGTTAATCTTTTGCTTAGCGGTTTAAAACATAAATAAATATTAGCAATTTTTAACTAGACGGTTGAAGCGATTTTCCTCTTATTGGTTAAAAATTTCAGGGACTTGGCAAAAGTACACGTTTTTTTAGGTTAATCCCACTAAGAGTCTGTGTGTGTACTGAGAAAATCGATAGAAACAGAAAAAATTTTAGCTAAAAATAAAGCTGAAAAACAATTTAATTGCGATTCACTTAAATGTTATGCAATAGTTATGAACGCAATTCATACGGATTTAGTGCACAATTGCACTGATTGAGGCCAAGAGCATACGTTTATACCGACATTTTACTAATCATTCGTGTAATAAGGCTTGAGATTAATTGGATCAAGATTGAGCATGATGATACACTCTAATTACCAAGATTGTTCTCCTCCAAAATGATTTATCGTTAAGATCATTAGTGCAAGTCAGAGCTGGCAGTGATTATCATGCTAATTTAGTTGGTTGGCTCACGACAATGACCTTGCTATTAATGCTATAGTTAGTGCTAGTTCAGTGGCAGAGAGATGTAATGCCCGGTCGATATATCGACCCAAACTCTGCTCATTATTGTTCTGTTAAGCGAGATAATTGTCTGTGGAGTGGAGTGCAATGTCAGTGGTGTTCAGTACCGCAACTCAAGCGATGACCCGACTCTCCATCACATCATTGTCTGCACTCGAGTTGTGGACCTTTTCCACCGAAGAGTCATTGAATTGATTGCAGTGTTTGACTCAAGTATTGCAGTCATAAGACTTTTACCTCTACTTTCATATGACTGCAGACATCCATCGGTTCGTTGCACCACAAGAGAGACCCTTAGCTCACACTCACT
>JAUJYQ010000131.1:0-10746 GCA_033995645.1 Hemileius initialis | reverse complement strand
AGAGAGATAGGGACGACACGAGCCAACGACAAAGAAGCAAAAGAAACACTTATTACGAGTGCATAAACTAATCGTTCGCTTATTATGGCTATTATTCATGAAACGACGAATCAGACAACGGATGCGATACTTAATTGCAATCTCTCGACGATCGCCAGACCTTTCAGTACAGATCCAGAGCTCAAAATACTACGCATTTTATATGCGATTTATATCTCGCAATCATTTTCTGTTCCAAAGATTTTTTCATACAAATAAAGCCATTAATTGAGAGGAAGGGAACGTCTATTCGCTTCAATGCACTCCAAGTTAGGGCAAAAATAGTGGAAATTTGTTTCGCACTCCTCGTCTAGTCCTCGACCATAGATCACAGATCAGAGGCAGAGAGCACTCAAACGACTTACTCATCCCTCTTAACACATCTGTCATTAAAGATCGCACTCATATTGGATGAACACATGGAAAAAGAGCTGAACTGTTGGTGGAATTGTCTCAAATGAGATGTTTTGCTTGGAGTACCCATGAAGTGGCCATTGTTGTAGATCCAGCACACCTTCCACCAGTGCTTATGCCTTCGGTGGTAAGTTTGGCCACTTGTCGACACTGTTGTGGTCACACTTTGACAGTTTTGAGACACGTTTTGGCTTTGACTGTGACTTTTGTTAGTCTCCATCAGAGGCGACAATAGGTTGGAAGTGGGCCAAAACCACTGGTCGACCGGCTGGAAGTGCTGGCGAGGCTTGGATTCGAGCAAATCAGTGGACATTTTGTTGTTGTTGTAGACGAGAGGAACAGAGAGGAGTCAGAAGAGTCGATAGTCTTCTAATAACAATCGTCTTCTGCTGGCAGTGGAAGTGGTGTTCGCTTCTTATGCACATAATTGCCAGTTATGAGAAGCGGACCAATTATGCCATACATGCCTTGAGGCCGACTCTGCCTAAAGTCCTTTACCTCATCAGCCATCAGCCTCTTTGCCTCCACTACTGAACACCACATTCACTAGTATTCACTTCTATTCCTCAACCACTCAATCCTCAACACTTAAACACAGTTTATGATCGGACGGCCCGTCTGTCACTGACGGTTGGCATTGACGGCCCCAGAGTTCGGTCCCCTCTCTGTTTGCATATAAAATAATGGATGAATCGATACAACAGAACAGAACTGATATAAAGTCAGTGCAACAAAAATTGAATGCAAAACAAGAATATTAGGGATGAGAGCATCGGATCGACGCTCACTCCCATGCCTTTAGGCCAGACATACGGCTTCTTCTTATTGTCAAACGAAAGTAATTTCATTGGTTTGGGTGAGGCTTACACTCAGGACACGGCTCTTAGACTTCCACTGAATTGGCGGCCGAAACAAGACTTCAGTCTTAGCGTAGGATAACACTAACGTCCAAACACTTTATCACTTCTACTCATATCTCAATAGATTTATAATTTTTCGTTTAGTTATCCGATTGTGTAATAAAGTTACAAATTATTGCCATTTGTCGTCGTTCGCGGTAAGTCTGACATTACTGTCGATTCATTGGTATTCACGTTATAAATCAAAATTTGTCGTAAAAGAGACAAATATTTGCTGAACCAAACTATCCCCAAAGTATCCAAGTTTACAATTGGAGCTGAACTTATTCAAATGCTCGCTAACTCAAGTGGCTAGGACGTTTGTTTTTATTGTTCTTTGTCAATGTGAAGCATCCGTCTGCCATTAAGTGGCCATGGTGCAAAGCTAACATTACCTTAGATAATGATCTTTGTTTGGGTCTTCCGTTTTGTTAGTCGACCCAAACACTCGACTGTCCTTTCATTTTGTGCCTAAAAAACTTCAATTAGTGAGTGATTGGATCCATCGGAACGAAAATCTAATTAAAGTTTAATTAAAAGTAGATTCGAAATCAATTAACAGTCCATTTGTTGCAATCAATACATTTATCTCTTTCCCAACGCAAAGACCAAATCATTAGCGATTCCGTTGGATGTTTGGCAATGATTTATATCCGACACATCTCACCAAACATTTATCGCTTCTGAGAGAACATCAATGTCCAGATGAGAATCATTATCTCTGCTCCGCAATAATGATACCATATTTTCGATAAAAACGCTTTACAAACAGTTGAGTGCAATCGAGCAGAAAGTAATTTAGACTAACATTACTCCGATTTGAGCCAAATTGAAATTGAATTCAAGTTGTTTGCAGAGATTCAAAACAACATTTCAATGAATCAAAAGCCGGACATTCGTTGTCTGGTTTTGATATTTCGATATTTCGATAGTTGTTATCGCAATTGGATCTGAAATCTAATTAGATTTGCAAATCGTATTAAATATTATTGTCGAACATAACGTAATTATTCGATTCGTTCGCATAAATAAGGCCTCGATTTGCGATCGTTTCGGACGATAGACGAGAGACCGAAATCACGACTTCACAGGTCTGTGAACAACATTTTTGAGTTCACTTCTTTTTCATTTGTATTCTATCATAGAACTAACGCCAGATTTAGATCCACTCATGAGTTGTGATCATTAAAATGGGATCAATTTCGAGCTAATAATGGGAAACTCGGCTAACATTTAGGCAATTGAACTATTCTCACATAATTAATACCGACATTCCATCAATGTTTTAATTCAGACGAGTATTAACTGCTTTTCCTAATAATAATTGTTATGAAACAAAAAACAAAGTTTTCAAATGATTAGAAATGTTTGAAACGTTCGATAACGAGAACTAATGGCCAGAATGTGGGACAATGGGTCGGTTTGGTTGCTTCGGATGGAAAATCGATGAAAACTAATTGCGAGAAATTTTGATAACTTTTAATTGAAATAATCACTTAAATCATAGAAAAACAAGTCTGAGTCTGAGATCATGACAAGTGCTTCGAGCGGTTCTACCCGTTCAGTGATGTCCAAATCGGCCCAACAGATAAGCCATTAGTTGTGGGCCGCTATCGATGGCCACCCCTCGCAAAGCCATACATTGATTGCAGCGATAATCGGGTCAATCGCTTAATTAAATTCTCGATTGGAATAATACATAAATATATTGAGAATTTAAATTAAGTAAAAACAAAACGGCTCTTAGTTTTCGATTTAACAGCTTTTGTTTATTTGGTTAACGGTTTTGGTTAAGGCTTTTGCGGCACAACCGAGGAGTCAATCAATAATTAACATAACATTAGCTCTCAATGCAGTTAATTGTGTTTCCCATACGACTCGTGACTTGTTTTGTGCCAATCGATTGGCTTTATTTAAATCAGTTTTTTTTGCAATAATAAGCGATTAATAATTTAATTATAATGCGATTGTAATTCAAATTCGGGTTTTAGTTATCGAAAGAATGTTTTTATGAAATGAAATTATGAAAATCAAATCAAAACAATTAATGCATTCCTTCAGAGGTTCACAACAAAGAGTTTACATAACAGACAATGAGAGCGATGCAAATGACTGTTAGATAAGAATCTAATCATAATTATTCAGAATATTTTTGCGAAATGTCTTTTTGCAAGAACATCGAAGCAATCCTTATGTGATTATCTAATTAAGGGGAGACAAGCGATTGACAGAACGGGCAAAAGCAACAAGAACAAATTGGAAATGTTTGAAAATGCTTTTCCCCTCTCATCGCGAGATTGAAATTAATTCAAGGGAACGGCCCGTCAGTCGACAGTCAAACCAATATTTATTTGCCGTAAAAGGGATTCAATTTATTTAAATCCGTTGAAAACAAGAAAGTATTCAAAAGTATTAAAATTTATTTTTAGAGTTATATTGAAGTGAATTCGATGCCAATCACACCGAGTCTGAGATGAGAGACACTGAGAGAGACACTGACCTGAGTCGCCAAAAGTTGCCATTTCTTAGGAATTTCAGTCTAAGCGTGTCGTTTGAGTGCACTTTTGGCTTAGCCTTCGGTGGGACTGCCGTCGGAGCGCCGGTCGAAACACTTTCGCCGCCGTCTGACTCAGGACTGCCGTCATTGACGACATTCGCGTCGTTTGAATCCATTTATGTAATTAATAAACGATTGCAAACAAAAACACTTTTGCAAACAATTTGTTTTTCTTTCACATAATTGTCAATAAAGTTGCGAAACAAACAAATATTACAATTGCTTTAAACTCTTAAATAATTATTAGTTTTTCGAGTATTTTCATCATTAAAATCGAGTGTCAATAAAATGTTGAAAAAGTTTTTGTTTTGCGGATTAAAGTCGATTGAATTAAAGCAAACATTTGATTGACGTATCGCTCGTTCGCTGGCATTTGTCGGCACGTATTGACTCGAATGCTAAACCAAACGAACTTCCAATTAATTACTTATTTAAAAACACATTTCAAAAGTGTTTATAATCTGTAATCCATCGACGAAATCAAATCCCGATTAACAAAGTGTTGATTAATGCGGAAAAGACCCGCAAATATGGCTGAGAGACTAAATTCAAGTAATTATTTGGTCTCAAAACTGGTTTTTCAGGACTAAACACGTGACGCATGTAATGCATAATTAGTCCACAAAAACCATTGAAAAGTCTGTCTTTAACTCAATTTCTACCTCGAGAGCCAAAACTGGAGACAAGTGTCGCCATTCGGCCCATAAGTGTCGGTCAGATCCGACAACGAGTCCAAACTTAATTGAAGTTTTGATAATTTTTGATTGATTTGCCGAATCAATGATTAATTGCTTATAAATACAAATATAAATCACTAATAATTGTAATCAATGACCAGATTAATGGTAAGGGAGTGTCTCTAAGTTTGGCCAATGATTCCAAAAATAATATCCAAATATCGTCTCATATAAAGTCAGATATGAGACTCTATACAAGGGAGTAGTCCATCACCAGAGCGTCAAATCGTTTTGATTGGCATTAAAACACAATATTTCTGGCTCTCTATCGGACGATAATTCTCATAAATATTGATTTTATTGCAAATACTTTCGCTTAATCTTTAAAAAAATGTTTTTTAATGCAAAATAATTTGCAAAACATTTTGCAAAACGACTCTTCAGTACATATTTTATGTTCAAAAGTCATAAAAATATTGTACGAATCGTAAGATCCGATTCGAGGAATTCGATGCTCAGCGCAAACCAGTCCGCGGGCTCTGAGCGCAGACATACCATCGAAGCCAACCGTCAAAACATATAATTATTCAGTGATTTAATGTCTTTTTGGTGGTCTCAACAATGAATGAATGCAAGGATTGGCTAATTGGCAGACAAACCATCGCTGAAAACAATATACAATATAATAGGGATTCCGATTAGATCTAACCTGAAATGGAAGCGAAGAAGAAGTGCTACCACTGATGACCATTATCTCTGCCATCGTTTTGCTATCATTACTCTTAATTTATCGATAATTGAATTTTTTGTTCTTTTTTCACGAAAAACAAACGAAAATATTTTGATGAGTAATCGTTTTGCAAACAAAAAACACAGTTTTTTTAGAATTCGTTAATTTTTTTTATTGAAAACAAATTTTAATTATTTGAAACATAACTGAAATATTTGTGAAATCAATAGATTATTAGATTTTATGTACATTAAAGCTAATAAAGAGTCAATACATTTATCAATATTGCGGTCAAACACTAGTTTCATGGCTTCAGCTTTCCATCGGCCGTCGAAAGCCAGGGTCTGTTTGTCGGCAAAGTTGATGGATAGTAAGTGCCTTTTCGTCGCTTGAGAGTGCCGTCGCTGTTGCGGATCGGGTAAGTGGCCATCATTATCGGCAATTGCATTCGGATCGGTTTGTGCGCGCCTTTGGGCACAATCACGAACTGATGTAAGAGACGACAAATGGTTAGTTAAATCAATTGATTGCAAATCCGTGTCTAAGACTCACATAAATATCATATTGGATTCGCATTAAATGACATCCCCTTTGGAGCAATCGATTAATTGATTGGATTTCATCAGAATTTAATTGAAAGCATACCTCAAATTGGTCGGTGGAATCGGTGGGATATAAAGAAGTTCGTTGCGCCACTCCTCGGCACAGTTGGCCAAGATCTTGCCCTTCTCGAGTGCCGTTAATTCGCGTGTTTCGCTGAAAACCACTTTATTCTTCGCCGTGTATTGAATTGTCTACAAAAGAGAGATTAAAATTGCTATTCATTTAGCACTTCCCGAATGTTATTACTTCTGTGAGAACGGCTCGGGTTTTCTTAATCACACAATTGCTGTCGTTTTCGATGAGAGCGCTCAGACTAATGCTCTCCCCGGGCACATACCCGCCTCTGTCGAGTTTCACCCGACACATCACTTTGCCCGGAGCCGTACACGACATTCCGATCTTCTCTTCGAGTTCACAATGAAAGGGTTGCTTCAAAATGAATCATAGCATGGTAATTTGCATATAATGGGAAGACGTGTCCATTGCTTACAGTCAAGAGGATTGGTTCCAAATTGAGATCAATCGGATTCATGATTAAGAAGACCTGTTGGTTCTTGTGTACCAAACCGTTGGGTTCTCTGAGCTCAGCCCTGCAGAAGTACTGAACCCACCCGTGTTTGCCCAAAAAGGTCGAGGGAAGACCTAACGGAAGGCCTAACTTAAAAGGAAAAGTGTGAACACCCGGGGAGAGGACTAAGACTCGGCTGCTGTTGGCGAGAGTGGAACCGTTGAAAACACTGCCGGACTCTGCAATCGGAACAATCAATTCGATTAATGATTACGGTTTTCACTTCTAATAACAATAGAAAGACTATTATTAATTCGTTTCAGTGATTGTTATTTTAGTCCATAATTAAATAAAACGTTAAATCGAAGCGAATCTTATGATAGTCTTGAGTGACACCCACTTCGCGAATGGCTTGCATTACATAAATAGCTATTTCATTGAACACAACTTTCAATGAATTCCTCAAATAGTTTGGCAAAAATGGGACAAATGTTCAAACAATGTCTTCAACAATGACTGACCGCTTCGGGCAGAGCTGTCGCCGAGAAGTCTCATTCGGAAATCGATGTAATTTTCTTTATCATTGGCAGAAACTCTTCCTTTGCTCGTCACTCGAACCACTCCTTCA
Source organism: Hemileius initialis (assembly GCA_033995645.1). Classification (NCBI taxonomy): domain Eukaryota; kingdom Metazoa; phylum Arthropoda; class Arachnida; order Sarcoptiformes; family Hemileiidae; genus Hemileius; species Hemileius initialis. The sequence continues at coordinate 3,691 of JAUJYQ010000131.1, read as the reverse complement.
CCGATGATATGGAAGTAAAGACCTATTGTTTGGGAAAATGAGTTAAACATAATGAATAAATGAATGACTTGAGACTAACCTATGGCCGGAGTGTCCTCTTCGAGTTCGAGCAACACTTTTCCTGATAGGAAAGCCCCGGGAAAGTAGAGGAGAGACTCGTCGTCCAAAATGATCTGAAATCGTCTCAACTTTTTAGCCATTTTCTTGGTCTTCGACACGATTTATATATACTGAACAACAAGTTTGAGTCACAACGAGAGTCGCAGTCGAGCGTCGACTTGAAAGCCGTCGGCCGTCGATGTCGTAGAGAGAGTGGAATTGTTTGTATGTCTTCGGACGACTTGTGGCACATCTGCTCACTTTCGACACCTACTCAACGATTCCATAATTGGCTTTGAATTTGCAGTTAAATCACTGCAAACACTATTGCATTGCATTTAGCACTCAATTCATGGCCAAAATGAGGACATTTGACGTATAACTCGTATAACTATCGCTCGTTTGGGTTCGACTTCCAAAACAACTTTTGTTTTCAATTCAGTCATTTACTAAATATTCACGAATTCGGTTTGATTTTCGAATAAGTCGACTGAAGTTTAACACAAAATATAATTAAAATATCGTTTCAATCGATTGTCTATTAAATGACTTCAGATGTTTGACTCAAATAATGACTGAAAGCATTCAATTATTTCGTGTATTAAATGATATTCAGAAACTTGTTTTACCACTAATTCTCTGTTTCGTTTGGGAGTGAATGAGAGAACCTTTGAATAGCACTTTAAAACTCTTTAAACCGACTCAAAGAATAAGACAAAAGCTAAACCAATTGCAAGGTTCGGGTCATTGAAATAGCATCGAATCATATTATTGCTTATTGAATATCAATTTTATAGACTGCAGGCTATTTATAGATTCAATTTTCTTGCCCGGGACCCATATGAAAAACATCGCGGCAGGTGTTCAAATATTTTTCTACACTAGCAAGGAGATAAGGAGATGGGAAATCCGTAATAAGTGCAAGAGCTTTTTTTCGACACTTTCAAGGGATGTCCTAAACTACCTAATATGCCCACATTATTTAAATGTTTTTTGTTTGTTGCAATATTATAATATTTCTCTACATTAGCAAGGGACATTACCAAAATGCGTTTAAAACGTTGCGGCTTATAAAGTATACGCTCTTTCGGAGCCTTTTTATTCAAATGATTGGTTAAACGATTCTTTGGTCTCACCGTTGGATATCATTCGAAATAAAATGCTCCGAATATATCGAACTATTTATTAGTTATATTTAAAAAACAATACACTTTTTTTTGTTGTAAATAATTATCGAAAATAACAATAATATCGTTAAATATAATACAGAACAGAATTCTATCGACAAATGCTCGTCAACTGCGGTAATGTTCTCAAGTCGTCCAACAATTAACTCTAATTCTATAATACTTTTTAAATTCAGTGAACAATTCAATTGAGTTTTCGCTGACCAACAGATTTAAGTCTAACGGTTTGGCAGTAATTCAGTAACAGATATAATAGTGTTTTTGTTTCTCACAATTCTAATCATACTTTGATTTTATTGTCGCAATTGTTTTGATTATTTCGTTGAGAGACCCGACTCGAGAGCATTGGAATGGAATTATGGAATGCAATGCAATTGTATTTAACAACTAGTAAATTGTCTTTCAAATGGCCTCACATTTGATTGTAGGATAACTTAAATGTAATGATAATGAAATGAAAACAATGGCAATTGTAATATAATGGCAATCATAGCTCGACAATTGGAATAATGTCTATAAATGCTAAAAATACAACTAAAGATCGGGTTAATTACAGACCAGAGGTAGGAATAATGTCCGAAAGAGGCATTCAGTTGTCAATTGATTCGGAAATAATAAATTAAATAATAATATTTTAAAAAATGAAATAAAATTAATTCTAAAAAAGCTAGACTTCAGTGCCGTCCGAATGTACACTCAATTTGTCCAAATCAGTCACATGAAGATGACGTTCAACAGGTCTGATGTAAGCCGACGGGTGAACCACATCGGGTGTATTGCGCTCTAAGCACACATTCAGACAATCAATTGAGACAAACAATAGACGAATTAAAATATATTACCGAATGTGGAGTCGGAATAGATGTGTGAGTCGTTGTAGTTGTCATTGTATAGCAATTGTGTGGAATAATCACTTTCAGCATAGCTCTGGTCATTAATTATGTTTGAGTTGCCGTTAATGTTGTGCTTTATCAGCCATACCTGAGGTATGTCTTTGTCTATAAGTAACAAATTATCCATTAGTTTAATTAAATCGATTGTTAATCATCGATATAGACCTGAATTGTACGTTTCAAATGTCATTCGCGGAGGCTTTTGGATTGGATTCACTTTTAGTGAAAGGTTTGAATTATCGGTCAATTTTTCGAGTTCTGTGCCGTCATTGAGACTATCGTTTTGATCGCTCGGATGTCTGCGTTGTCGACGTCGGCAAAACATTACGATAGAGATTGCTAGCAAAATGATGATCATTAAGACGCCGAAAATGATGGCCAGAATCAGACCGAACACCACATTGTCTGTCGTGTTCTCTGCAATTAAATCAGAACAATAGCAGAACGATAGACACAAACAATAGATGCAAACCTTTGGACTTATTGTCTTCGTGATTGATGTAAGATTCAGATGAAGCGGAAGCAGTGGTTATTTTGCGGTACGTGTTCTGTCCGGAGACGTTCACTTTGTACACCCTTTGAGCGGTTCCGGCGACGTTCTTAGCCGAACATATGTAAGGACCGGAATTGAATGTTTGGACGGACGAGAGCTCCAGTCGCGACACTTTCATCTTTAATGGATAGGCAAACAATTGAATGGCGAAACACAAGACAATGGAAATTCGAAATTACTTTTTTGTCGCCCGAAATGCTTTCGATGATAAGAAAATATTGTTGACTTTGATTCTCATTGAGACAGTCTTTGCCACAACCCTTAGAATTGTTGAGAATCGGAACGTTATTCCACCGCCAATAGAGTGATGTCATCTGCGAGTCATCGTCTTCGAAGAGATTAACACCACATTCGAGACGAAGAGTCGAGCCTTCGTTTACATTCAAATTGGACGACAAACTGAAAACATGTATTCATTCTAATTAATTCAGAGCTTAACATTGATTTATGTGTCAATCAAATTAGTGAATATATTAGCGATGACTACAATCATTGACTACTCAGACAACGGAATGGGAACAGTATTGGTCTCTTAGCAGTCGACTCTCGACACATAGACAATGCAATCCCAGTTGGCATCGCATCGACATTGTCTACTAATTTTGTAGCTTGATCAATTAAGACGACTATCATCATTGTTTTAGATTAACATTTAGTTCGTCGACTGCATACATGAATATTCATATTATGGCAATATAGCAATTAATAGTTGTGATGCCACAAAATTTTTTAAATTTTTCCGTTCAATTCTGATATATAAATAAATGTGAAAATAATTGAAATCCAATTAAAATAATGTGCTCTTGTGTGACCTAGGCGGAACCTTATTAAGCTAATTACTTTAGAGTAATTACTTTTAATCATTAGAAGCCCGGTCTAAACACCTGGGATGTCGAATAGAGATCAAGAATTTGTGAAACATCAATGAGAGAGGAATTCTCATCAAGAATAAGTCAAAT
>JAUJYQ010000130.1:0-10775 GCA_033995645.1 Hemileius initialis | reverse complement strand
GGTTTAAATTCAGTTTTAATTGAGTTCCCGAAGACTAAATTAACGAAAAATGGCCACCGGGCGGTTATCTTCCGAAACTCCAGCACAAATCTTAGGGAATTTTCGAGCTTTTCTGAAACAGTGGGATTTTGGTCTAATCACTCTTGAGCATCCCTAGTTAATGTTAACGATAATTGTCTATATTTCACTGCTATTCATAAGATCGGGCCATTTGTGACTATCCGCCAGCCAATTGGCCGAACCCATAATGGTAATTCTGAGCTTGGCTTTGATGGCTTGGGTCAATGAGTTGAACTAGCCAAGTGTTATTTAATTTGGTTGATTTGTCCTAAATTTAATTCGAATTCGCCGGATTATAATTTGATTTCCACTTGACTCACTTGAGTTGTTTGATAAAACAATTTTCTAAAAACACCATGCTGAAATCAAATGTTGTGACACATTTTGCAAGTTTTTCATAACAAAACTTGGTCAATTCAATTTATTAAACTTAATTACTTTTATTGATTGGATGAATAATTTAATTAAGGTTGTCTTGCTATTACAACATGAATGACACTGGTAAATTGTGTATTGTAGTTACATTGGTAGTTTGTAGCGAGGTCATGCCTGTGTCGTATCGAACATTAGGAGAGGACACCATTGAACGCAATCTTTTTCGCATTCATTCAAAAATGTATTCTTTTTCATGTCTGACTGAAAGCGAAAGTTTGTCTCAATTCTCGTTTTCTCTTAAGAGAAATGCAGAATAAGAAGAGAAAAGTAAAGCGAAATAAGAGATAAAACATTTAGAGGAATGAAAAATGTAAAAAATATGAAATACATTTGAAAAGCACTAAAAGACATGAATAAATGAATAAAACGCTATTGTCTTACAGAATATTTGACTTGTAGTGAGTGAATGTCATTCTTGTGGCCCATTGTCGGAGTGGGAGCTGAGGGCCCACTGCCGTCACCGTTCACTGCCGGCCGATTGTTCTCGGTTTGGATGACTTATGATATGTGATGTCTGATGGCTGATAGTTAATGGCAATGCCAGTGCCAGTGCCTGACTCTGTGCCTGACTCTGTGCCGGACTCAATGCGAGCCAGAAGAATGGCATCTAATGGTTGTGTGTGTTGTCTAAATAATCAATGATATAGACGTCGGATGAGTATAGAGTGTGGTGGAGTGGGCTATGATATGTCTCCCCCGGTGTGTGCGATGCCAGGAGTGTTCCACTGCATCGTTGCATCACTTACTAGAAGGTTCTTATTTGGAATTCTTTTATTCCGTTGGCTACAATCGCATCTATTGTGGCATCGGATGGGCTGAGCAATACATGAACCATAAAATGTAAAATATCCGAGCGATAGAGTGATAGACAGACGCGTATTGTTGATAGCTATCGAATATTTATTTATAAATAGACTCACAATTGGATCCAATAGTCAATAGTCGACTCTTTTATTGTGTTTTGTGTTTCGTATGCGTTCGGAAAATAGGAGACAACTCTAAAACAATTTAAAAATTTGTCGTATTATCTCTTAGAATAGAGACCAGTCTTTATTGCTGTCACCGTTTTTTGGCAGAGTTCCTATCGTTTGAGCACAAGAGGAAGTGCTGTGCACTACCAGTGCGAACAGTTATCCGGCTTTCCCTCTCCTCATCCCAACCAACACCTCTCCACACATCTCGTCTCTCCTCTCCGGCCCTCTCTTTCTCGATCTTAACTCCAACTCAACTCTACTCCAGCTCTGTCTGTAGTATTGTGTGGTGTGAGCACAGCTGCAATGGATCTGCCATTCACTGCACATCACATAACAGTCACATTTAGTTGCAAACATTTTTTCTTCGTCTTCCACTTCGTCTCTAAAAAAATCTCCTTTCTCTTTCTCCCAATCTCTCTCTTGCTCTCTCCTGATTCTCTGTTCTGCTCTTTTTATTCTCTTTCTTTCATATCTTCATTTCTAGAGCTGATGTTTGCTCTATTTGTTTCTGGCGTTGGTCTGAGCCGTGCAGAGGAGTGGCTGACTCTGGCTGTGCGAACGCATCAGTGATGCCGTTTGCGTTTAAATCACAGACACATAACACATAACACATATAAGGTATTTAAATCTCATCTGATATATCGATATCGACTTATGCCAACCATAACTCACCCGCCCGTCCCGACCGCTAATGAATGCCTCGCTCCAACATTTTGATTAACCTCACACCAAATCGTCATTGATTTAGATGCGAGATAAAATTATCGAGCTCATTGCTCGACACCAACACTCCTGCAACTCATTTACGGCTCTGCGCCATAAAACTGTCAAATAATGAACGGCCGAGATATGAGTCGTCAGCCATTCAATACCACATACTATGGCCTCTCAGGCATTGAATTTATGAAATTCAGCGAAAATTTTTATTCCGATAATTAATAGTTTGTTTTGTTTCTCTTTATTTTGCTGCAGAGAAATATAAAAATAATTTAATGCCTGAAAATTAGGCAAAAGAATAACCATAACTATTATTTAACGCTAATTCAGTGTTTATTTAAAGGCTATAATACTGAGAGCGCACAAGAATTGAGGAAAAAGTAATAAAATTAAGTGTTCGGCTCATCGATGAGCAAGGATTCACTTGATAAAAGTGCGTCTGTTTTTCTACAAACTAAATAACACACCGCTCTGACACGAGCCTGGTAATTTATTGGCGATGGCAATTTGATGACATCTTTTGTTTGTTTGTTAACAATGACTAAACAATGCCTCTAAGCAAGCTAATGTTGGTAAATTCACCTTGATAAATTGTTGTATTGATCACACGGCTCAGACATTGTGTGCGGCGCGACTGATATATACATTTTTGACTGTAAAAAGTTGTTTATAAAAGTCATGCGAAAACTCATTTGCATCGAGCAATAAAACGGCTGGCAGTGGGATGGGATGAGTTGCGCTCGATTATTGATTTTGCTCTGCACTGGAACTGGAATTTGATTTCACTGCTATTTTTCTTATAGATATATCGAATTTACAGAATATTCTCTTCGCTATACTCTTCTGTGTGTTTGTGTGTTATTTGCCATAAAACAGAAAGGATTTTCGTGTTTCCATAATTCTGTTGATAAAAGGAAGCGATTTATCATTGAATGCCTGAATACAATCGGTTTTACATCGTGTTTATCATTCAGTTGACCCAAACCGGGTCTTCCAATCGTTTTGTCAGATCTTTTCATCAAATGTATTAGTATTTAGAGGAATAAAAACAACAATAAATGATTGCAATCATCGACTGTCTTATGACGAGTGACATAACATTGAACATTGGATAACCGATAACCTAGATTGTATTTATAGACTATGCCGATTGTGACTGGCATTGGAATGGCACTCGGAATGAGCATGTCGATTTAGTGTGCTTTAGTGTGCTTACCATTATGTCGCCAGAGATAGCGAATTAACGGCAAATAATTAACATTAATTACCAAAGAAATGTGTAATTTGTATCACAACTGACGTCTAAATTAATTTTTAGTCGAGAAATGAAATTCAAATTTTAATGTCTTTTATGGGCCAATCGTTAAAAGATTCGGCAATTGTTGGCAAAAATTGATATAAAAATTGCGGCGAAAAGTATTAAATGGAAAACAAAACAACAATTTGATTATGAAAACTAAAACCGAAGGCTTTTATTCTAAAATCTTTACGATCACAACCAAAGCTGACGTCTATTTCAGACGAGTCTGTGTTCGCGTAGAAGTCTATTGCGAGAGGTTTTGCACTTCTATTGAGTCTTTGTTTTGTTATGAAAAACACTACTGAACTAAGCGTTCAATTCCTGTGAAAACTGAAAATGAGTTCTAAACATAAAACTAAAACAATTGCCGCAGAATTTCATGGTTTAAAGCGGTAATGGAAACCAAGTTCACGTACGGCTGTGTAGTCTATTCGACTTCGACACCGCTATTGTCTGTAATACAGAAATGTATAATACATTTAATACATTAGCCATTGATTTAATCGAGTCATTCAGTGGCGGCGATTGATATTTCGTGTTAGTGCAAGCTATTTACAGCGCCGCTGAATATCTGTAATTAATCGCTAGGTCAAACCGATCCAAATGCCAAATGCGAAACCAACCATGATAAATTGATGTTGACTTTTAGTTCCAATCATTTTATTCTCAGTCGACTCCAGAATTTTTTTCTCGTTCGGCTCAATATTCAAAAACAATTTATTCTTGTAATCGAATTAAAGAATAAGAAAAGAGAGACAAATGCAGAGCAATAGTGTGTGGCATTGCATTGAGCATCACTGGCATCACCAGAATCACCAGAATTCACCATGCTAATGCTAATCATTTTAGTTTAACACGAATTTATACTTATCTTAAGTGCTTTGAATTCAGTGGCAAAACATTATCTTAATTAAAATTAAGCGAAATATTCTTCAGATAACGAATAAGAATTGAAAAGTCTTTGTCTGTTGGCTGTGCCAGATAAAAAAAAGTGAGCTAGGCAATTTCGGTTCATCTTGTTTTTGTTCGTCACCCATAAAAGAGAATATCAATTTTTAACGAGGCTTTTAACATACGTATACATTGTCTTAATTTATCCAAGGTTATAATTTAATCGAGGAGAGAGGCAAATACAAAAAAAAATGTCCACATTCTTAGTGGATCGCTGTCGGCATTCCTCCACTGATGTGATGGCCTGAGCGCCGGCACCGCTGGCAGTGAGGGTACGGCACATACGAGCGCAACACTAATGGCTTCCAAGCAATGCTCGGCTCATGTAATCTGGATTTACAGTCCATTAGCTTAAAACAGAATTTTATTTTACGTGAAAATAACAATTCACTCAACTCTTCATATTCGCGATGACATTGCTTTTGAAAGTCGTTTTTCACGAGAGTAGAGCCGATTGTTATGATTTTGACTGATATTATTCGTTTCGTAGCGAAAGAAAAGTTCGCTTTTTTATCGCCCGAAAAGATGATCTCAAATGACTAGAATTATGCCCATATTATTCTCCGAGAAATATTTGACACTTTAGACCAAGTTTTTTGAAGATTTTGATCATATTTTACAGATATTAAGCGATAATAATAACGACACATAAGAAGGACTCAAAGAATTAAGTTTTTTGGCCATAAATTCGTTGGATATGTCAACAGTTATACGTCTGGCGATGAGAATAATATATCTCTTCTTCTCTTCTCTTCTTTTCGGCTCAACATTTTGGGTTCAGAAATAAAATTCGATCCAAAACTTTGTTTGTGATTAATATCAAGATTAAAATTAGAAGTAAAAAAGTTTCATTTCAGAGCATATTTTCGCTAATTTTTTCGTTAATTATAAATACATTAAATAACTGAGGATTTGTTTGAGAGCTACTTATTTCAAGTGTTGAGCCACTGATCAGAGAGAAGTCAAAATAGATTATCGAGAGTATGATCTCAAGTAACTCTTGACTCGAGATGAGTGCTTACATTACCAGAAGTCGGAAGATTATCCTTAGCTCTGGTGGCGAAACTGTATTTTTCTTTCCACTACTTCTTTTGATAAATACTTGTAATATATGTTTGAAAAGTTGTAATATTTTTTGCCAAAAGAGCCACAATTTGAGTAAAACGGAAGACATTCCTTAATTTAAATGTATGAGATGTGACATTTCAAAAGAGATCATTCAATTATGAGTAATATTCTTCTATTTTGGTCCAACAAATTCATACCCCAAAGAATCTTAAGTGCATTGCATTGACTGTTGTCTGTCGGGTCTGCGCTCGGGTTCAGTGCATTGGCTGTTGTGTCGTCTCGTCTTGTGTGAGGTCTGCAGTGAACCAGTCGTCTCGCGCGGCCCAACAATATTCACATCACTTAAACCGAATTAATGGCCATCTCCTTAATAAGTGTGAAGACAATACATCGGATGAAGATGGTCCCCGGAGATGGTCTACACTCTGACGACAGCAAACAAATAGAGATTCGCACCGATAGTACCAAACATTGCATTGGAAGGCCATATGACGCGCGATAAGAGGACACGACTGCTGGGCCTTTGCATCTGTTCCCGAGTGTTATGGACTAGTCTGACACGAACAGTGGCTAATTGTGTGCAGAGCACAGCACTGGCACAGCCTCGCAGTCGATCATCGGATCAATTGGTCGGATCTGTGCTAATCATGCGAATGGCAATCGCACTGTTAGTGAAAAATGTTCGTCACTTTGATGAAAATGCGAGCATTAATTAAGAGCCGACGCGTTATTCTGAAAGCGTTTTCAGATACTGATAGATAAGTGTAAAGATTTATGGACCGATCCGACCATCCATTGCTTCCCAAAATAATTCCGTATTAGAGATGCCGATAGATATCATAGGTTTTAAACATACTCTCGGTGTCAGACATTCATTTCGCTTCTTCGGCCATAAATTTTCAAATACTTTATATCACTCTTTCGTTGGCTTTCATCTAATTTCCGTCCAATAAATAAGAGGTTCCCAAAAAATATTTTCCATTCGACACATGAAATACAAGTCAGATATGACAAAAATGAATTTATCACAAACTCATTCTTCTCGGTGTCAATTCAATTGGATTTTTTGCCTCAACCGACTCAAAAGGCATTTATTGTCTGTCAAAAAGTCTGTCGAAACACAAGACATTGTGAAGCGAACGAAACCAACCATTTCTTTCACTCAAAAATAAATACAAAAAAGGCCTGAATTTTGAGGAAAAATACATTGAATTTCGAGCCCAATGTTTCGCTGCTTCTGTTCAGCCGTTCAAAGAGTATAAAGTTTTTCGATCAAATCTATCTCTCTTTCAGTTCCGAAGATATTTCATTTTTATCGTCCGCTTTTAAGAAACACTTTATTTTCATTTTCATTCCAACTTTTTTATTATTCATCTTTTCTGTCGTAAAAAAGAAGCAAAAACTATGCCGTTTGGCTGTGTCTGACCCCGAATGTGTGCGACTCTTGTATTTTATATTATGAAATAAATTAGTTATTTATTTGAGATTCTTTGAAGAATTTTAACTAAGTTAATAATTTTTGATGAATAGGGTCGTTATGTTTCATGCTATGTTGACTCATGGCTCGATTATCTAGTTATTAGTAACTTTTTCAGACCATAAAATAGATTCTCTCAGAGAAGAGAAACGAAAAAACATTGTATATAACAGACAATTGATTTGATATTGTCTTTTGTGACGACTTGTCCGACCAATGGAACAATTGCTGAGCGGTATTTCCATCCGAATGTCAGTGGTTTTCATAGCTCTTCATCTTCTTTATCTTGTTTCGGTCTCAATTGTCGTAAATTCATTGAAAATTTATTCTCCTTCTTGTGGTAACTCATTTAAAGAATAATATCGGATGGAGCGCCAAGCACAACTCTCGAGTGCCATTTTATTTTTAGCAAATAAATTAAAGTTTAATTTAAATGTGAAGCCAACAGTAGTGAACATCCAATGCCACTTCCAATAGAGCACTGTTTGGCTCCGAATTAGTAGCAAAAGTCCCGCTAAAGAAGTGTCGCAAACAATTTGATAAATGGCCTAAAATTTTTTGCTCCGGAGTTCGGATTAGAATTGAAGATTAATGAGCTCTGAGCTGAACAAATGTGTGCACGACTGGCACTACTGTCCACCCATTACATCAAATGGGAATCCATCACATGATATACCACTGTATGACTGCTTTAAAGTCCTCGACAATTCTTAGTTAATATTTTTTCGGCTGAATGTCGGGTCGGCATACAGACAGAGCCCCGACACGAGCCGAGAGAGAAGGAGAGGGAGTGAAACAGAGGCCGGGAATGTAGTCGGGAGTGCAGACCAGAATTGAGATGCATTTTTTGTACATTTTCTTTCCATTACGAGTTGATGTATGAGCCACGAGAAGACATGAGAGCACATTATATGACTTTAGGTCGACATTATATTCGGTAATATTCGTATTGTCGGCTCTGCCGGCTCTCCGCACAAATCCCAGTGCACAGCAAAAACACAATTTCCAGTCATATTCATAACTATTTTCTCAGTTCAATGATTTACTGTTTCTTTTCTTTTTAGTATACAATGCTTTCGCTGTGCGATAACTCATGAAAAGAGTCGGTCAGAACCGGCATCCGATTCAAAGACCCAACAGACAGATAAGTGACTTCTCTGCCAATCGATAACACAATTTGTAAACCAAACTTAAATCAACTCTCAATTTGTAATTATATTCAAACACTCTAATTATTACTATAATTATGAGCCAAAAAAATTATTGACCAAAAAACTCAATTAACTACTGAAGAAAATGGTTTCACTGATTCACAAACACAAAGAATTCATTATTTAAAAACTTTGTGTTTAGTCCAACGAATTAAATACGAGAAACGAGTAAAAAAAGTTCTTTATTTATATGGAATATAAATAGATTGCGATAAATGTTTGCTTTTAGTCGAAGCCTTTTATATAAATAGTTGACTGAATTTGAATAATTTCGCAACAATTTTGATGCCATTCCCTCCTCTGTTGGACTCCTCCGACCAAAGCCTCGTTCATATCGTGATTATATTTCATTTAACGTTATTATCGCAAATAATAATAATATTTTCTTAACTTTATTTTAATGATCCGATTTGTGTGCCATTCGTTTGTCTTCACAAATAAATTTAAATATTGATCACAAAGTATGACATTTAATGAACAATTAGAAAAATCGTTTGACTCAACGTTGAATTAATGACAATTAGCGGCTAATTCTTATACCAATAGCTCGAGTGCCTCAACAATGACCTCAATATTCTTGGTTAAGCGATACCGTTCGCTATCAACCGCTGAATAGACTGTTTACTATGAAAAAATGTCACGAGTTGAGAAATAACAAGCACAAAAAGTTCGCAATTCTAATTAATTGCTTCTAATTATGGCCTAATTTCAAAAACAAAATGTCGAGTCACTAAAGTGTGGAAAATAAGTGTCTTTGAAAAATTGAATTCTCAATGCTCTTTGTTGTGTTGCGGTAGAACTGGAGATGAGCTGAGAGTCTATACGATAATAAAGTGGAGTCCAATGGGATGTGCGAGAAGTGGCTGAACGCCAACTCTTGGCTCTCCTATTAAGAATGTTAATTAGACGTATGGCTCACTAATACCCAACCATATTATGCCATAAAACTGTTGTCTTATTGTTTTCGCAAAATTTATTATTCGATAATTTTTACTCCTTTTCTCTTCTCATTGTTTACTTCATTAACAGTCTTTTGTAAAGTAGTTTTCTCTCTTTGGCTTTTCGCTCGAATCCCAGTTATGTTTCGCCAGATTTCCATCCAATGATTTCCGTTCCGTTCCCGAACTCAGATAATAAAATAGGAAAAGTCTTTCTTTAATTATCTTTTTCTCTTCCATTGTTCGCGCCGTTCATTTACAGCGAAACTATCGTCCATTTAGTTGTTTAATCTGTGCGTCACTTTGTTTGGTGCCAATGATGACCATGGGATTCGAGTGCAGACACCCGATTGGCAAACCATTCAATTGATCTGAAACAACGACAATATATTCTGTATATTGTCGTTAGATTTGACGACCATTTGTCTGAATAGTTTTGAGAAAAACTTTTCACTCAATTTCATTTGAGGCCATTATGTTGGCGATCAACGTTAGATTGTTGTCCTGGTAGAGTAGTTCCAGTGCTGTGATGGTAGGTGCTCTGGTACAATTACGAATCGATCTTGGCAACAATAAATTTGCCACATCATTAAACCACATTAATTATGGCTATTAACCCGTTGTTAATCTTGTGCTGATACCCAAGCGAAAGCCCAGTCGTTGGTGGGTCTGATCGGTTGGCTCGACGTGTGCTGAGCTCTGGCACTGTCAGCCGAGCACATGGCAGCCAAACGTAGCCGAGCGTAAACACATCCATCGATTTATGCTCGTCTGTCAGACTCTGTTACCAATGATTGACAATTTTTAGCATTTTTCTCGTCTCCCGAATTCAAATCTTGACATTAACTTTGAAAGTGAATAATGTTTTATAAGACAATCTCTAAGTCGGGTATCGATTGAACGGCTAATAGCGATGTTTATCTCAATTGCTAACCAATTCATTGCCGGTCGCGACTCAAGCGAAGCCATTGTCGCGACAAAAGCGACACAATTTCTGCTCAGAATTAGGTGATAATGAATGCCGTGTTTGGTCCGTATTATCACAGATTGTTCACAAATTATATTAGATTTTGTTCGGAAAAGAGCGTAAAATTTTTATATCAAATAAAAGCTCTCCCGAGAGCGGTGTTGGCTCTCCAGCCATACATCACAATTGAGCCCATCCTATGAGCCAACGCTGGTCTGGCTCTTGGTCTCGATGTCGGTTCTGGTAATCGGATGATGCGATAAACGACGCCATCGGCAGACAGAGCACAACACAAGTGCTTTCGCTACTTCAGACCCATTGTGAGTGCAATTCCCTGACATCCCTCGGATCCATCACATCCTCACTTGTTCTCCATCAACGACGACAATCTAACAGACAATGTAATCCATTTTGACTAGGCTAATTTGCATTTATCTAATTTGTTTGCCCACAATGTTATGGTTCACTGTTATATCTGATATTTCTTTTCTCACAATTCTGTTGTGGAAATATTCAACGGAAAACTTGTTATAGAATATTCATTACTCATATTCTTTGTTGTTTCCTTCAAATTTTGAGCCAATTTTTCAACTAAAATGTCATTTCATGAGCAGAAAATGAAACTCAATATCATTTTTGTAGCATATTTTTCAATAATTGCATGTTTAGAATGCCAT
>JAUJYQ010000129.1:0-10779 GCA_033995645.1 Hemileius initialis | reverse complement strand
AATTATTCGTTAAATAATTATAAAAATACAAAATAATTATATTAAATGAGATTTAAATCCAATAAAAGTCTTAAATATAAATAAAATTACATTCAATTCGAAAGAGTATTGAAAGAGATTCAGTCAGAGAGTGAGAGACGGCTAAAGACACCGAAGAGAAGACAACAGTGAAGACAGTTAGAACTCCCAGAGAGTGGCCGCTTCTGGCGAACAGTTGGTCACCACCACAGAGCCATTCTTCGTCAGCTGAAGATAGTTGTTGTTCGAGTCAAAGCACTTGATGGCCACCTCTTTGCCGTTTCGCAACTCGATCTGGAACTGTTGTGCGCACGCGCCCGAAGACGCGTCGGCGGCCACCTGGTTGTTCTCGACCAACGACAAGAACTTATTGTTGGCCACCATTTTCAAGAGACAGCAGTTGAACGTCGCGTCCACCTCTTCGCCGCCGACGATGCCGTTCTGGTCGGAGTTCGTGTATTCCACGCGCAGAGAGTCGGGCGCAGTCTTATTGGACTCGAGTTTTCCGCAGCCTTTGAAATCACAACACAATCAGTCAGTCAGTCATTCATTGGTAACACTGTATTGAATGGCAGTGTTGTTCAGTGCACTGTCAGTACAGTCACCCGAACAAAGTCGTCACTCACCGGGAAGTTTGAGTCCGACGAAACCGGAAGCGCTGTTCGCTCTCAGATTGATGCACTTCCGGTTCAGGAACTTCATGAAGAAGCGAACCGCAGTCTCGCGGCCGCCCACATACAGCTGACCGCTCTTGCGCGCGCAAATCCACTTCAGCTGATCCCAGTCTTCGGCGAGCTTCGGGTCGGCGATGGCCAGCGAGCACGAGCCGTCCTCCTGATTCCACTTGAGACAGAAGCGGGTTCTGGCCTCGCGCTCGTTGGTCTGGATGGTGGAGGCGCCGCCCAGCGCCCAGTAGAGGCGGTCCTGGTTGGTCACGTGCCACGACTGGGCCTTCTCGTCGAACTCGAACTGAAAGGTCTCCTGATTGGTGACCTCGTTCTGGTTGGCCGACAGATCGACGCCCTGCTTGCTCGAGACCCACTTGTTGTTGAAGGTCGCCCTCAGCGCCACCTGAATGGGCGCCACCTCGAACTCGAACTGCTCGTCGCGCGTCACGTGAGTCGACCGCGACCGCAGCAGAGAGGCGCGTCCGGCGGCCGCCAGATATCGGCCGGAGTGGTCGCGGAAGGCGATGTTTCCCGAGTGGTACTCGATGGTGAAGAGACACTCCGGCGGCGGACTCTCCTTCAGGTCGAGACACACGCCTTCGTTGGTGAGGAAGCGCGAGGAAGACGTGAGAAGCGCGTACTTTCCGCCCTCGAAGTACTTGAACTGGAACAGCGTCTCGGCTCCCCAGGGCGTGGTCGCGTCCACTTGGATCTGCTCGTCGCGGTCTTTGGTCTGCTGGTCATTGGCCGGAGCGCCGTTCATTGGCTGACCGTTGAGGGAGGGCGTGGTTCGCGCGAACCGCTTCCTCCCAATCGACTTCAGGGCGAACATTGTTGCTCCGCGCGCCGGAATCAGGTGCACGTGCCAGAGCTCGGCGCGCGACTGCGGCATCTTTGCGTTGCACTGAATCATGCCGTCGGAAGTTGTGCCCAAATAATAGCCGCGACTGACGTTGCGAAAGGCCCACGAGATTTGCTCTGAACAAAGGTGGGATTGGGTTGAGTGTCACGCGATTGCTTTGATTTGCATGTTGTTTGATCAGTTTGAGTGATATCTAACGCTAATCTATGCATAGTGTGCGACAATATACTTGTTTCACGGATATCAGATCAGTTGCTCGCGATTCAGATTCTGATATAAATTCATTGAATAAAAACAAAAATTCTAATTATTTCTTTCAATCAACTCATTTCTAATCTTGTCGTTGACTGTCACTCAGAGTGTGCAAGGTGAGCCGTCAATCGGCGTCACAATGATTGACAACTGATGGTCAGTGACCTGCGAGGGAAGGGCTGTTCCATTCAGACATTGACTGCACTTCACAATCAACTCAATTAACTGGCAATTAGTCAACGCTCGAGACAATTACTGTTAAAACAAAACCCTAATCGTTCACTGCTTTGCATCTCTACAACAAAGACAAAGACTAAGTTTAATTGTCGCGAGACTTCCTCTTCGCAGAGGGAAAGCCCGACTCTAGACTCGCGAGACTCACCCGTCGATCCCTCGGCCGACATCGAGCAGATCGTGATCGTGAACCGGGCGCCGTCCGTCCGCTCCTCCTCGTGACAGGTCACGTTGCCGAACGCGTCCACTGCCAGATAGCAGCCCAGATGACTCTTGAGGGCCACGTGCTCGAGCTCTTCGTCGGGCGGTTCGCTGGCCATCGGGAACGGCTCAATTGACCATTGCTGCTTCTTCTTCAAGTTGGTCCCGTTGGCGTTCACTTTGTGGCCGAAGGTCTCGGCCGTCAGATAGCGGTTCTGGCCGTTGACCAGACCCACCGTTTGCGTCCACATGTCTTGTCTTTGGTTGTCTTTGGCGACGACTCTCTCCGACGACTGTCTGCGCGAGTACTGCACCTCTCAGAGCAAGAGTGCGAGCGCTCAACAATCAAACCAATCGACACCACAGACAACCAGACATCACTGGCGACTAGTGTTGAAGTGAGCCAGTCGTCAGCGACGTCCGTCTGTCTGCTCATAGCGATAGTGTCTGCTCTTCTGGACGTCATTTATGGATGAGTGAGTCGGTTGGCAGTCAGTGGCGAAGAGGGCAGAGCTCTCCAGACGACTGTCGCTCAGACCTGCAGTCAGTGCTCAATGAGAGTAACGGAGAATAGGTTTGACTGTAGTTTCTGTTCTGAACTTATTGTTCTTGATTATTGATTTATTGCTTGTTTAAGACACTCAACAGAAGTGTTATTACAGAGATGTTTGACTTTATTTTTTGATATTTTATTGCATTTTTATTTTTATTTTTGTCAAAAATTTCGAAATATTATTGCAATAAAAGACTCGACTCTTCTCGAGGAATGTCTTGAAGCGTAACAAAAGGCAACTGTAATGAGAAATTGAGTTAATTGTCTAATCAATGACCTGATTCAAGGTCGAGGTCAGTGATCGCCGGCTCGCGACAGCACAGCACACCTCCCAATGCAAATGAGACACGAATTCGGGCCTCGAGCTCAAGAAATAGCGATTTTTGGCAGCAAAATGCCATTTGATATGCAGTGATAAGTGAAGCGCTTCAGTGAGCAAGGTTACCAACAATTAGAACACAACTATAGTGTTGATAAAAGTGCCAAGTTTAAGCTAAAGTTGGGAACCAGTTTGTCTGCCAGGTCGTGATGCTCTTCATCTGGCAACAATTAATCTTCTCTCTCTTCGGCATTCTTCTTCTTATTCTTCTTGTTCTCCAATTTGTTTACAATAAAGCAATTAATTTCTCGTTTAATTGAAAACATGAGTTCCGCTTCACTCTCGAGGCGAAGGCATTGTCAGTCAGTGATCGCGCGAACCAATCGCTATCGGAAACAATATTTATTTCCTTTGGATATTGATTGCAATTATAGACCCACTTATGTGTGATATTCTTGGTTATTCTCAGTTTATTGACTCTTGACTCGACTTAACACGCGCTCCACTTGCAAGGGAAGGAAAGGGCGAACCTATTCAGGTCACTCACAGCTGGTTCTCGTGTGAAGACAAGGCGCGAGACAATTCTCTAGTTAATTGGCAGTTAAGAGCAAGAGAACAGAAAATTCGATGACAATTGGAGATAATTCTTGGCATTTTGTTCTTCAACTCAGAGATAATTATCTCATAAGCCTTTAGAGAGCTCTCGTGAGAGACCATTAGGTCTTAAGATAGTAAAACAACTTTAATGAACACAACTTTACAATTAATGAGAATAACTTAATTACAATCAATTTTAATTACAATTAAGACGATTTCGTCTTTTCCTCTTCGCGAGGACCGAAAATACTGGCCAAAGTCATGCCGTTGCTGATGGTTCCGCCCGAATTCAGGAGCTGACTGTTGGCCATCTCCACAGTGGACATGACGGCCCGCGGAGACGACTCCTGGTCGCCGAGTCGGTCTCTCTTGTACTTGTCGTCGTCATGAGAGGAATAAGTTGAAGGAGAAGAAGAGCCGATCTTGAAGTATCGCTCCGAAGTGCCGCCATACTTGTCCTCCACTTTGTACTTGTCTTCTGACACTTGTCCGCCATATCCGCCGCCACTTCCGCTGTACTTCAAGTCTCCGCCATACTTGAGTTCGACTCCTCCATATCCGCCGCCATAACCACCGCTGGATCCACCACTGGATCCGCCGCCGTAACTCTTGTATTGGTCATCTGAGCTCTTCTTGTATTGGTCGTGGTTGTTCTCTTCCTGTTTGCCGTCCTGCTTGTGAACCACAGTCTTGCGCTCTTCTTGGACGGGTTCGATCTTCTGAATCACTTTTCTGTACGGAACAATGATTTCGCGGATCTCCTGAATCACGGGTTTAATCACTTCGTGAACGACGACGTGCGGCTCCTCGTGAGTGGTCGCCTTCTTGTACTCGGCTTTGCCTAAGAAGACACATTTAATCACTATTATTGTTATTGTTTTTGCTTTCGTTACCTTTCTTGTGCTTCTGCTGAATGTGAACCGGCGTGTTTTGCGTGAGGAACAGCACTCTGACCGGCGAGTCTTCGTTCGGCACTTTCACGTTATACAGCTTTCCTTTTCCGCTGCCATACAAAGGCATCATTTCGTACGACTTCTTGAACTGAATCTTCGGTCGCATAGACTTCTTCTTCTTTCTCCCGTAAGACCTTCCGCCACCACCACCTCCATACCCTCCTCCTCCGCCGCTGCCGTAACTTATGAGGCCATATCCTCCTCCTCCTCCGCCGCCGCCGCCGTGACTCATCTGTCCATATCCGCCCGAGTACTCGGTCTCATAGATGGGCGCGTGACCGCCATATCCGCCGCCATAACCGCCATAACTGTCGTCTTCGCCGTGAGAAGAGTATTCGCTGAGAAGATCGCCGCCGTATTCGTCGCCAGACCCGCCGTAACCGTCGAGACTGTCGTAGAAGGACATTGGCTCGAGGCCATAGCGGTCAGGGTTTGTGGTCGGCGCCGGTCGTCGCAGCCGAAGATAGGGGTTGGCGTTGGCCTCGCACAGAGCGAGAGCGGCCACCAAACAGAGTCGGAGCTAAAGACCGAAGACATTGATTATTTGGAATTATTATTTGGATTCAATTCGTGTTTACTTTGATAGACATCGAGGAAGGAGAAGGAAAGGACGAGAGTGAGTGAGCAATGGTTCTATAGTGGGCTTTTATATCGCGAGTTGAGTTAATAAACGAGTTAATTCATTGGGAGATAAGTTTTAATCCAGTTTGCGAGGAATTAATGGAATAGGAAATGAAATCAATTGAACTCAAGCGATATCGATGAGAATTAAAAGTGAAACTTGTTTAATTTTGGCAATTTGTGAGCCAATTTGGCCCACTCTAGCCCTGGGCTCAGACCAGAGGCCAATATTAGTGGCGGACAGGTGAGCAAGGTGTGTATATGTGAGCAATAATTGTTATTGTAATCATAACTCGTGCAACAAATTCAACGCAATGTTGGGATAATCTTATTTTACAACAATTCTTGAGATCAACAAAAAGATTGTCAAAAAAATATATTTTCAATTCTAATCAAGTTTTTTAACACTAATTAAACTCTTTTTGATTGTGAAAATTCCGATTTAATTGACTGAAATTTGTTAATAGATTTGTTTTATTCAATTGACACAAAATATCCGCCAAATTGTCTTCTTTAATTAACTTCAAATTAGCATGTTACTTTCTAATTATTATTTTTCAGTTATTTTTATCGAATATCGAAAACTAATTTTCGTTTATATAAATAGCCTTTGAGTCGGGCGTTGGCTGAAGTGGACTGAGGCCTAAAATAGCCGATCATTAGCTTTAATTTTAAGGCCAATCCTCTCGTCTGACCCGTTATCTCGACTGACAAACATTTTTCGCTTTACAATCATAATTAATATTTCGGAAGTAAAGTCTTTGTTTGTCTTTCTTTTGCTTTTATCTTGTTTATTCAATTTAAACTTTGCATATATTCGAGTTGCATGTTGACCTTGTTTTCGTCTTTTCTTTGTCCGAATATTTCAACGTGCAATTAACACTTTGAATTTGACAACAATTGACATCAAATTTCAACATTAATATTCAATTCCTTTGTTTTTCTGACACTTTTGTCAATAGATATAAAAACTTCTGACGATTGAAATCCAATTTCTCTTTGATCTCTCTTCGAGTAATTATCTTTTCTTATCAATTGATCGAAATATGTGATAATCTTTAAACCAGAAAAAAATTCTATTAAATCTATTTTAATCTCTTTTAAATCTAATTGCAATTCAATTATCAGTAATCGAATCAATCAACATCGATCTCAATCAAACGATATTTTATTTTAATTATAATTTACAAGATTATTTACAAAACACGTCAAAACACGTGTTTAGGCGCGTGCTCTCGCGCGTGACTTATACTTCTTGTCGGCCGACTGTCGGACGGCAGAGTAGACGCGCGAACTTCCGCTTCCGGTGCTGTCGATGTTGACTGTGTTCTGACCGCCTTTCACTGCCGAGGAATAGCCGGAAGAAGAAGCGCTCGCCTGTCCGCCATATCCGCCACTGCTTTGCCCGCCATATCCGCCGCCGCCACTCTGACCGCCATATCCGCCCAGTCCCGCTGTTTGTCCGCCGAAGTTCTGTTGTGTTCCGAAGCTTCCGGTTTGTCTGCCATTCCGGTTCGGCTCTCCTTTGGCCACAATTGTATGCGTTTGTTCGATCACCGGTTGGATCTGCTGGACCAGTCGGCGGTAGGGCTGGATGATCTCGCGCACCTCTTGGATGACGGGTTTGACGACTTCGTGGACGACTCTGTGCGGTTCGTCTTCGCTCGACGTGTGTTCCGTCTCTCCGGGAACGCCTTGAAAGACAGACAGACGGTCTATAAGTCAACAATGAACCGCTCGAGACTGACCTGGAATGTGGGTTTGCTGGACGTTGACGCGACTCGACTGTGATTTGAAGTGAACGGTGACGGGAAGGTCTTCGCTGCCCACTTCTATCACTTGCGGCTGAACTGGTTCCGACGGGATGTTCACCGGCCGCACCTCGACCGTCCGGTGAGTCTCGATGGCCGCCTGCACGGGACCCGAAGACCCTTGAGACGAATAGGAAGAAGAAGAAGAAGAAGATCCGCCTTTTGTGCCGAAGAACGACCCGGAATTGGAATTGGAGTTGAAAGCCGACGGAAAAGAGGGGAACGAAGAGGAAGAGGAAGAAGAGGAACCGCCGTAACTGATGGACGGAGCGATGAATAGCGCGATAAAGACAAACACATTCTTCTTGAGTGAAGACATCTTTTTAGAACACTTTCTGATCGAAACTGAGTAAAGATTAAAGACTTTTATGTCTTTTATAGAGTTTTTTTGATAATTATTTTGATTTCTATTTTCGGGTTCAAATTCTGGTTTCCATTATAAGAAAGTAAAAGTAGAAAATGTTTTATTCAGATAATTGTCTTTTGATTGTGATTTATAATCCTCACGACTCTTGTGAACCACTTTAAGAGCTCTTCGGGCGAACGATATTTAGAAACTTTCTATTTTCGGCGATTTTGGCCCAAACTTAGTGTTATTCTTAACCACAATCGAAAACCACTAATTATTTCAATCAATTCTCTGGAAGTGATCTCTGGACAAGAAGCGAAAGTTATTTATCACCTAGTTAACCACTATTCAGCCAATTGGTCGACTGATTGATAATTATATAACGATTAACATTATAATTCAAAGCAAAAAGTCAATACAGAATAAATTGTGATAAAAAAAATGTGAATTAAATTCTAAATTGAATGCAAATTGTTTTTTAAGAACAATAATAATAATAAATCTTTGAATTTATTATTATTCCACATAATTAACGGTTTAATAGGTTTAGTCTGTTTGGCTGTGCGTTAAACCCGATTCCGAGACAATAGAAGAACTGGTTTTCGATTTGGAACAATCAGTGATTCGTGATTTGCATTCAAATCGATTCTTATTTTCAAGAATCACATTCACTGCCATCTAATGACGAGTTTCCAACATTGATAACAATTTACTGCAATTTAGTTCACGATTTAACAAATTATTCGCAACTCGAAAGGGTTTCCGAGATTTTCAGGCGATTTAAGTTTGATTCCTCTCTTCGTTCAGCTCTTAATCACCGATTCTAAACACATTTATAACTTTTAAGATATAATTTATTTTACAATTGATTTCCAATTATTTTACGAGAAGTCAATTAAACACAATTGTAATCAACATTAATCAACAGATTAAGAGATAAACAATATAAAAGTCATCATTTTTGCCACTGAATTGCAACCAATGATGATTTGAGGAACTTTTGAGGATTTTATTGTCAATAAATACCGAAGTCTTCATCTCTTGCCTGGCGTCGACTTCCGGTTCCGTTGACCAGCGAATGTCGTCTTTTGTCCGCCATCTTTGACGGGAACGGGATAACTGGCCGAGAGGTGGTCAGCAGTGGTCAGCAGTTTTCACAATACTCACAAGATATAGGGCGGCGGCGGCGGCTGTTGTCCGGGCGAACACTGTTGGCCACCGATGAAGCCGTCTCTGGCCTGTTGTCGGCCGAGAAGAATGCCGAGAAGCAGTCCTTTGTAGAACTTCTTTTCGCCGAAAGCGTGGATCAGCTCCGAGAAGAAGAGCAGCAGAAGAAGAAGTCTCAAGAGTTTCATTGCTGTCGTCTATAAGACATTGAAATGAGTTTCAAATCTCTTAATCATTAATTTCGTTCCAATTCTTCGCTTCATTTGTTTTCATATCAATAATTAATAACTTTTATTAGAACTTTATTAATGAGGTCGTTGTCTACAATGTCTATAATCATTTACCACAACCACTCTGATCACCTTGTCAATCGGCCATCCCTTCCAAGGTCAGTGACCCGAACTTCAGTGACAGATCAGTCGCGCAGACTCTCTCTTCAGTCAACCACTTTTATTAGAACTGTTTGGCGTCGCTGTTTGGCTTCGGGCCTTTATTACACTGCCAAAGCAATAGAGTGACTGTCTATTAAGGGCCCGCTTGCGCCACACCTCTGCTCTACAGCGGATCCAAGTCTGTCGGAAATCTCGCTCTCGTACCTCACTTCGGGCCTCACGCGCCTACAAATGCCGGTCAGAGCGGCTCAAGAGCTCCCCGATGTGCCGATGGACGGCGACCAGTGTCTCACGTGCCAACACGCGCCCGACCAGCCGGTGGACACGTGCTGCGCGTGTCGACTGAAGACCAAGAGCGAGAAGGCCATTAAACGCAAGGCCAACACGAGAGGCAACAAGAAGCACGTGTTCTGCGACCAGTTGCCCGGAGTGCCTCTGATGGCCTCACGTGAGTCTTTCACTGGCACTGTCTGACCACTAACTGACCAACTCATAGAAACCCAGTTGGGAGCCACATCATCGCTTCTGTACAGCGGATCCAAGTTTGGCGGACACCAGAAGAGCAAAGGCAACTGCTATGACGTCGAGGTCGTCCTCCAGGCAAGTCATGGCAATAGTCTTGTGCTTTGCTAGTGATTGTCCATTATGTTGTGCAGAACGTGGACCAAGTCAACTCCTTCCTCTGCGGTTATCTCAAGATCAAAGGTTGTTCTCTTCTTGTCTCTTCTGTCTGTCTGACTCTTGTGATCAGGTCTGACGGAGGAATACCCGACTCTGACCACGTTCTTCGACGGAGAGATCATTTCGGCCAAATACCCGTTTCTGACGCGCAAATGGGACGCAGACGAAGACGTCGACAGGTATTAGAAATCAGACATCAGTGATTGGTTGATTCGATTCTCTTTTATCGCCAGAAAACATTGGTCGAAGTTCTTGCAGTTCTATCAGTTCTCCAAGACTTTCAATTGTGATAATTTCGATTACAATCAGCTGAAGAACACTGACTTCGTCTTCATGAGGTGGAAGGAGCACTTCCTCGTGCCGGACCACACCATCAAGGTATTGTTCCAGTTCTGGTTCTGGTTCTGAAAGGTTTCCAACTTTCAAACTTCTCTTCTCTTCGCAGGACATAAACGGCGCGTCTTTCGCCGGCTTTTATTACATTTGTTTCACGAAATCCAATCAAACGATTGAAGGCTTCTATTATCACCGCCAGTCCGAGTGGTCAGACAATTACAGATACATTACAGCCGTCTTCTTAACACTCTCTCTCTCTCCTCTTAGGTTCCAATCGTTGACTTTGGTTCATATTCCCGACCATTCGGTTCAGATCTATGAGTTTCGTTGACTTATTATGCAATCAATTATTATTTATTTGAACGAAACGTACAAACAATTAGAACTTAATTTAGAGATTGATTTCAGACTTAAATTCTCTTCTGTTTACTCAATGTTACCGAAGATTCGTTCAATAAATCGTAAGAACTGTACAAAAGTTAATAAATAAGACATTCATTGACTAGAGATTGGTCTAAGAGACGGCTATTGTCGGCATTTGTCGGCCAAAGCGGTCATCACTCGATCCAATTTATCCCATTTCTCGTCGCCCTCGACGTCGGCCGCTCGCGAGCCGAAGAGCAGCTGTTTGTGGAATTCCGACCGAAACAGGTCGAGCAACAGGTCTTCGTAGCGCACGCTCTGAGTAACCAGTTTGGCCGCGCGCTCGTATCGCCGCGAATTGGTCAGAACCGCTGATCCCGTGCGGAGGAGAGCGTCGATTTG
>JAUJYQ010000128.1:0-10798 GCA_033995645.1 Hemileius initialis | reverse complement strand
CCGCCGAACATATGAGAGAAAAGGTCTTCGGCTGAGCCGAAACCATCGCTTCCGCCTTCTTGGAGACCTTTGAGGCCGTAGCGGTCATATACTTCTCGTTTCTTGGCATCTGCCAGCACTTCATAGGCATAAGATATTTCTTTGAACTTAATTGTAATGAAACAAATCAGTGAAATCATGAAACGGATTGAGTGGTTGACTCATACCTTTTCGCCTTCAGTCTGATCCTGGTTCTTGTCTGGATGGTATGTTTTGGCCAGTTTCCGATATTGCTGTCGCAAAGATCACAATCGGATTAGCTCGAGAGGCACTCAAGAGGAAGTGGATGCAATCGAGTGATACCTTTTTGATTTCATTTTGCGAAGCATTTCGAGAAACACCTAAAATGTCGTAGAGCTTGTTGTCCGACATCACCGAAGTTCTTCGTCCGATAAGTAGTCAACGGTCTGATAGATCAACGAATGGAGACGAAAAGGAAATTTAGACCTAATTTGGGGAACAAATGAAGATATTTAATCACTGGACTGAAGACAATGCACTGCAATGTGTGTTAGCCTTCAGACGCACTGAACCGATGTCTAACCCAATCGCAGCCAAACCACACACAACTCCATACCTGGTCTGACGTCAGCCCTCTCTCAGCGACACCTCTGTTCACAACAGACAAACACTGTTTGGCGCACAATAAGAATCGCACGACAAGAATATTCTGTAGGAATCGGTGACAATCGAGCGCTTTCTTGAGCAACGGAACTGCAGAATGAGCTGGGATTTACTTTTAAACAGATTGTGATTGCGGTTTGAGTCTTGTATTAACTTTGTTTGTTTGTCAGCTCATTATTCGCGCGATTTTCATACCATTTATCATGTATTCTGTGTCTGCCAGTGAACTCATTGGCATAAATGATGAATAATCTGAGTTAAATTGCATCAAATAAATGTCAACTTTGCTATACTTATGAGATTCAATTGATTTATTGACATCAGAACAGAGAAAGCGATACTAAGGGGTGGGAAAGTTTGCCAACAATAGTGGTGTCGAATGTGCCGTTACCTCAATATCACACAATTATTGATTTATCTATTTTCGTAGATCTGAAGAGTTGGCGGTCATTGAGTTGCTCTCAGCAGACCTGTCACACCAATCACATCGATCTGTACGACTTAGATGTTTGTGTGGACTCAAGACTCAAGACATAAATAAACTAATAGCCTGTTAGATACAAAGCAATAAATAAATTGCAAATAAACCGGCAAAAAAAAATATTGGAATAGCTATCGGCGGCGAAGTAGCGAAAACTTCCTCCAATTAGTTGAGAATTTTGATTATCTGTCAGAATTTAAATCAAATCCTACTCTTTTGCCACTTTGAGGTTTAGATTACAAATAGGAAAAAGCCTTCAGACGAGTGCACGACTGGGAGTCCATCACTGATTGGTATGGATCTCAATGACACACTTGTGCCGATTGACGAACCACTAGTCGAGTGTACCTCGAATACCAAAATCAACTATTGGTAAGATCTATGGCTCAGTCAGAATGGCCTGCAATGAGAGATCTTAGACGCAGAGTTGGTGGTGAGTGAGGGCAAGCCATAGCAGCACCGGTTGGCAGCACAGCCACAGCCACAGCACTTGTCCGCCTGAGTATCATCTGCTCTGACATTTGTTGTCTGAAAAAGAAGTGTTGTGAGTGGTGGCGATGTTTGCCATTGAGTTCTGTGTCTGCACTCATGGCCGCCAGACTTGATGTATAGGTACAGAAAACAGGATGACATGAGAACTAAGAACAACACCATAATGTCAATCGCGCATTCATTCAGATATCGTGGACAAACAGGGTCAAGTGGAAACATTGCAGGCTTAAAAATTAGACCGAATAACATTTGAGCTGGCTATTTTAGACGTAATGTATATATACTTGGTCATATCTATCCAATGCGAAAAGGGCTTGAAATTGATCCTGATAAGACACAGATTCATGTTCAATTGTGACTAATTTATTTTCAAGGTGATAATTCATATGAATAATGGTGACCATAACAAGACTATAAGTGTGACCAATGTGTTAGAAGAGAAATGTGAATCTAAAGTGAATCCAATTAGTATCAGTAGAAGAGAACCATTGCGACCATAGATATAGACATAGGAATCGATGGTTTCCGCAATCGCTGCAATGGATGTGAACGTCACCCAAAAGCAGATACACTGCACAGAACTGACGAGTCTTTGCACAACTCTGGCAGTCTTTGCAGTCTTTGCAGCCTTTAGTCGACTCGACACCACTCGACAGGCCTACGAGTGGCACGCCTTGAGTTGCCGTTGCAATGGCGAGCGCACAGTCATCGAACACGACATCTCCACCAAAGCCGACCTCATAGTCTCACAGCAGAGGACATACCTCACAGACCACACCATTAGACTCTTCTATGCATTATCTCTGTAGCGCTGCAATAGATGTGTGCAGAGGCAAAGTCATAGTCATAGGCAAAGGCAGAGACAGAGACAACTCGTTTGTGAGACCTGCTTCCTCACAAGTGACGAGAAGTGACTGAGGATAGTGAGGACTGGCTTACGATCAACGATATTATTAATACCACCACTACTGCAGTACTCGCTGGCAGTGGCAGTGCTGACACCAACTCTGAGGCTGTTCACAGCTGGCAAACTACCGACTCTTCTGCCATTTCCACGCGGAACCGGTCAGACCCGAACCTCCAAAGGTATGTACACTTAAACCTATATCTCCCCTAAACAATGTCGTGTCAAACGCTGTCCTAAGTGGACAGGTTGGCCAGGTATGTGCGCTTTTTGAGGCCAGAGTCGGTCAGGATTGGAGTTGAGTCTAGTCTGTGCTCTGCTGTTGTCGCCATAAAATGGCTGCAATGGCCAAAACCAATGCGAGTGCGTTCTCGTGTCTGTTCGCCTCCACTACGGCACTACTCACCACTCCAGGGCTCACCACTATCTCACACCAGAGCCATAGCCATAGACACAGACACTCACAGACATAGAGCCATAGTCTGTGCGCCGCTATGAATGCTGTCCAATGATCTGATGCACGAGTTCTGACATTTGCTGGTTATTAGTGATATTCAATGAAACCAAACCAAAAACGGTTATTAATACAGTAATTAATATTAATCCTGATTTCCTGAGGATTCCTGAATAGTAAATAGTGATCGAAGTAAATACTCTTTGTAAAAGTCATAATATAGTTATCGCAACCACTTTTGGTTTGACTTCGATTGAATTGTTTGTTGAGATCGCACGAGATATTAGATGACAACCCATGGTATGCCTACCATTCCATCGATGGGTTCACTGATTGATCCCATCGTTAATTTTGAAATTGTTTCGTGAGATTCATTCCTTTATTTTTCTGTTTATTTTCAGATATTGAGTTATTTGTTCGCATATTTGAAGACTTCTTAAGCATGAATTAGAGACACGAATGGCTCGAATACCACCCGCAAAGATGTCGTATCCTTGCAATGAATGCTCTTTTGAGGCCCAGAGTGCGCGCCAACTGTCCCGACATAAGGCCGTTACTCATGTGGAGAATGCCTTAAAGTGTGTTCTCTGTCCGTTCGTTACGGTTGGTCTCATCCGTCTTCTATCCGATTGTTTTAATTGAAATGTCTTTTTCTTTTCTGCCAATCACAGGCCTATCAGACGAATCTGTTGAGACATCGAAGAGAAGTTCACGGAATCTGCGGCTCAAAAGGTATGCAAACTCTGAGAACCAAATCAACCGATCATCGGTTCGGTTGAAAGACTTGTTGACTAATCGATTGAAAAAACTTTAATTTATTATTCAAAGGTAACAAAAGCTGCAAATTCTGTGGTTTCCTGTCCGAAGACAACGAGACGCTAATTAGACATCAATTAGAAGTCCATCGCGACATCCTTAAGTCAGCTCAGGTCAAATTTGCTAAAGAACTCGTGTCGGCCGGCGGCGAAGACAGCAGCGGTCTTGCGGCCGGCAACTCGTTTCTTCCCGATCTGCCTGATCTTCCGAGTGATAGCAAATATCAAGACGACGGTGGGAGCGAACAAAACTTGGATGACGACGACGACGACGATAAGAACTTTTGGAAAGAAGCCTATGAAGACAATGGCCCCAATTTTTTCATGAATTTGGCCTCATTCCAACAAAAGAGAGAACAGGGAGAGCCCGGCTCCAGTTGGTACGAGTCTTCGGGTCAGGCCTCACCGCCCTCGCACGAGAACTCCATTAGTGACTTTGTGTCTTCTCGGGCCAGCACCCCGAAGAACTCGCGAAAGATGGCCATTCAAGCCAACAGCGCCAGCAGTAACGATGACCTGCCGGCCACTCGTATTAGACGACAGTATACGTGCAACGATTGCGGATTCCGGACAATAAACCCGCGAGAGTTCCTTTACCACCGACGCGACTCACACGGACAGAGACTCAAGATTGTTGAGTGTCCTTATTGTGTATATGCGTGTCAGTACGTGCAGAAACTTCAGAGACATCTTCTATTAGTTCACAAGTTGGAGACTTCAATGACACCGCCGCCCGAACTATCACAGAGCGGTGGCAAAGGAAGCAAATCGAAAAACATTCCAAAAACACAACCTATTCCTCAGACATTGTCTCAGAGTGAGAACGATCAGTCCGAAGACGATGCCGGCCCTTCTCAGCCGGTTGTGCCAAAACTTCGAGTTAAACTACCGACACTGACCTCACCGGCAATGGTGGCCACCAATCAGGTGACTGGTCCTCTGCCACCGCCGCCAAAGGCAAAGTTCGTGTCTAATAGCAAATCGATGAGTGAACAGAAGAAGAAAATGGCTCTTCAGCGCCAAATATCGGCCAATCAAAAGAAAATGAACGACAAATCGCTATTTACGAAGAAGTACCACAAATGCCAGACTTGCGGTTATATGACAAACGTTCAGTATCTGTTCAAAAAGCACATGAAATACCATTCGGCCCCAAAGATCAAGTGCGAAATGTGTGACTTTGAAAGTCCTTATTCGTGGAATGTCGACCGACATGTGAGAAGTCATTTCTCTAATGGCCTTTTCAAATGCACAAAATGTAGTTTTGCGTGCGATAAGAAACAAGGTATTTAATGATAGCTGACTGTTGGATAAAATCATTAATCTTACTCTTTTAGCTTTAACGGTTCACATGACTCAACACCATCGCGACCGGTCATCCACCGATCCCAATGCCCAACAGCCCTCCGACACAGCCGTTCTGAACGAAGAGAAACCGCCTGAAGACGAACAGGAAAACGAGGTGGTTATCAATGAAGATATCAATGACGCGGATGGCGAAGGCGATGACTTGGGTCTGATGTTCACTCAAACTCTGGAAGAGGAGCCTTCGAGCCCAACCAACACAACACCCAAAGCGGAAGTGAAAGTGTCGGCCAAACAGCAAAATGGAGCCAAGAAGTGCAAGTACTGCAACTTCCAGACCGACACTTTCGCAAAACTCCAGAAACACGAGACGACGGCTCACCCGGAAAAGAGATTCCAATGTCCTCTCTGTGAGATAAAGTTTGAAAATCTGGTTTGGCTTCAGAGACACTTGACTCACATGCACCAAGATGACACTCAAGCCTGCAATATAGTTAATATTTTGGATCAGTTGCACCCGAAGCGCAAGCGTAACCACAATAAGGTGCTTCCGTCCACTTCGACGCCCAATCAGCCCAACATTCCTGATGTGATGCCTCAGACCACTCCTCAGGCAAAACAACCCAAAAACGCTCTGAAAAGACAACAATCGGCGATGTCTGGCGACAAGAAGGAGACTCAATGCCAAGTGTGCGGGTGAGTCGACTTTTGAATCGCATTTGCCTCTCGAAGATGTCTTTTGATGACATATTGATCTATTCATTGCTTTGTTTCTCAATTTCTCAGTTATTTTTTCCTCAGTTTTACATACTTTTTGAACGATTAGATCTGTTTATATGATTGCATTGCAATTGATGTCATCAATCATCTGATCAATGTTTTGTTGTCTTTAGCTATCAGACGCGTTGGATCTCCGAACTGGAGAAACACATGAGAGTGCACACGAAGGAGCGGCCATTTGCCTGTCCTTATTGTTCATTCAAGAGCAAGTGGAAAGGTGACCTCAACAGACACATCCAGAAATACCACAGCCAACTGCCGATGCCTGACCTCAATCTTATGGAACAACGAATCAACGAAACCACTCCAAAAGTGGAAGACATTCCGCAAGATATGAATCCGGATTTTGATAATGAAGCTTCGGTTCTGTCCGGAGAAGTGGATTACGACGACTACGAGGACAATATGGAGGAAATCAAAATGGACGAACAGCCTTTGCCCGACGATTACGAGGAGAGGCCTCTTGTCTTTGATGATATGTCGGAAGACGAAGAAGAGAACGATAACGACACCGCTGCCAACATGGCTGATGATGAAGATAATGATGATAACGAACTCCATATCGATTTCGATGATAAAGAACCGGCTGGTGGTGAGAGCAACGAAGCGGCCGACTCGCCGAGCAACGAGATGACCAAATCGGGCAAGGTCAAGATGTACCGGTGCTCTTATTGTGATTTCACGTGTAGTACTGCCAGTCGTTTTCACGTCCATTTCGTGCAACACTTGAATACGAAGCCTTTCCAGTGCTCTGTTTGTGGCCACCGCTCCAATTGGGAGTGGGATGTGACCAAACACATCAAAATGAAGTCTCAAAGAGATGAGAAGCACGTGAACGCCAAAGCAATGTTGGTTCACGAATCGGGTAAACGAGACTATTCTAAATACAACAAATATGTGGTTTGGGTCAACCAAAAGGATGCGATGGCCAACAATGTCAGTAATCCGAAGATTGACTTCAGAGCTAAAAGAGCTCGTTTGGAGACCAACGAAGGCAATGACACCGAAGACGCGAATGAAACAAATCAGACCAATGAGGTCGAGTTCGAAGAGGATAACCAGAGCTATAATCCTATAGATCCAGAAAGTATTGTCATTACTCCTGATATCTGTTTTGAAGTGCAAGGAGAAGATGAGTCGGACAACGTTGTGCAATATAATCAGGGTTTCAATCCAGCTCTTCAGCCAAATGTACCGTACAATTCAAACAACACTTCTCCTGAAGAACGAATCCTTCAGTGTTCTTATTGTGAGTTCAAGCACAAGGAGAGCAAAGTGATGGTGAGTCACCTGAGCAATCACGCCGGAACCAAACCATATCGGTGTCGCCGCTGCGGCTTCGACTCCAACTGGCGGGAAGTTGTGGTTCGCCACTGCGTCGCCCGCCATCAGACCGGCACTGACGACGTCGAACAACGTTTCAGATGCACTGTCAACAAGTCGTTCTGCAAGATCGTTGAGGACAACTCGCCTTCCAAAAGTACGCCATTACCGCACAGTGGTATGACTGCACTGATGGCAGGCAAGTTGCCGAGTGCTGTCCAAGCGTTCCAAGAGTCGCATCAAAGTGTTCGCATCAGTGGCTTCAAAGGCAGTTTCGTCTGTGATTTGTGTCCATTCAGAGCAGAGAAGGCGTTCCACATGGACTTCCATGTCAAGAGACATCAGCCCTCCAGTGGACCGTTCAAATGCCCGCATTGCCCCTATTGGGTGAGTGAATTGTTTGACTTAATGTTTGCCTTAGAGTTAATTGATGGCTCAATTGATGTCCAGGTGAACGCAAAGAAATCCTTAGTGAAGCACATGCTTCTGCACGCGAATACGGCGGGTGGACTGCGCCGCGGCGGCGAACAAATGTTTAATAGCAGTAATGGCATTGATGTGCAGGGTTTCAATGCTAATGAGATGGACGACGATATGAACGATGACAGTGAGAATGAGCTAATTATTAATGAGGACAACGAACCACAAAAACTCTTCAATCAGCCAAATCAGAGTTTATCGGCTGTCCGTCAGTCGGCGAGTGTAAGCAAAAACCGCTGCGACAAATGTCCGTTCATAGCGGGCACTAAAACTCAACTGTTATATCACAAACAGTTCCACCGCCCGAACAGAAGCGCTCAGTTCTCTTGTACTCTTTGCACGTATTCTGTCAGTTATCTTCATCTGTTGAACCAACACATGAAAGTTCACTACCAGAACGGCGACCAATTGCCCGTCAATTACTATGAACTGCCACAGGAAGACGAACAGGTGGTCGACGACGAGAGAGACGAGTCGGACATTCCCTTCACTTGGGTTCAGATCGGAAACAATAGGCGAAAGCTATTTCAGTGCCGCTTCTGTTCGACCACTTCCAAGAGGCGAACCTATATCTACGTTCACGAGAGACTCCACACTCAGAGCACTAACGAGACATTCAAGTGCTCTCAGGCCGGCTGTCAGTTCGAGAGCAGAGACTCGTCTCACTTCTTAGCTCATCTCAACCAACATAAGTCAGATTTGGTCACTGAGTCGCCTAAGGATTCCAAAACAGTGGTCGACTCGAGAGCAACCACTTCTTTGGCACCTTCTCTCCTCGATGTGTCGGTCATTGATGTCAATAATATCAGACAAGGAAGTAGAAGAATGTTTTCTTATGTCTGTCCGCGTATGTTCTCTCACATATGTCATAACTAAGAGACAACAGACTAACCTATGTCATACTCTATTTAGATTGCCCAGCTGCTTTCAAAAGTCCGGGTGACCTCAAGATTCACTCCGCCTTTCACAATAACGACTTCGAGCACCACTGCTTCTATTGTTCGTATAAGTAAGTTCTTTGTGTGACTAATCGGTTATTATAATAATTGATTGCATTGTTATTGTCATTCACTTAGAGCTAAGAATAAGCCACAACTATGTAAACACCTGTACGTTCACACCGCCGAATACATTGCTAAGAGAGCCAACTCCTATCCGGACGGCACTAAACTTTTGATCGGTAACCATATCGACCAAATGAAGAAAGACCTGCGATCGCCTCAAAAGGAAGTGTCGACCGATGACAAAAAAGATTCCCAATCAGGCGCTACTTCTCTGCTCAAGAAGTCAGGCCAGTCATCCCTTCCTTGGTCTGGAATTGCCAAAGAAGTGAACGGAACTCCTAAAAGAGCTGTAATCGGAAACGACGGCCGCAATACTCGCGAACAAATGCTTTTGTTAGAGATGTCTGAATCGAATGCATATTTGGACAAACTTCGGATGGGAGCCAAACACCGATTCATATACCGGTGTTCTCACTGTCCGGCAGTCTTCATGAAAGTAAACACTTTGACGTTTCACATATCAATGCACGGCTCAGAAGAAGAGAACAAATGCAAACTTTGCAGTTATGCGACCAACTCTGCCAACAATCTGTTCGTTCACAAACAGTTGCATAACTATCAGTCGTTTACATTTGTGTCGCACTCGGCATATCATCACCGCTGCACCCAATGTCCGGCCGCCTTCTCCAAGAAGGCACGTCTTGAGAAACACATCACACTTCACGGCTCTGACGCCAAATGGAAGTGCGATCAATGCGATTATGCGGTGACATACGCGGCCACTCTCATCAAGCATAGAGCCTGCCATCAAATGAACCCCAACTTCAAGGCAATAACCAATCAAAATCGTGACAATCAGCCCGAAGAGACTAAATCAGTCAAAGTGGAGGATAAAACTCCCGACGAACTGAAAGACGTTAAGAATGAGAAAGTTGTGTCCGAACCTACCTCTCAGACAGCTTCGACAGCTGAACAATCTTCGACTCAACAGAATGGAGACTCAGCTCCAGTCAAAAAGGACGAGAAGATTCTTTATTGTTGTGATCGATGTCCGTATGTGAACAGTCGGAAGGACTCAGTTATCAGTCATTTGAAACGACACGACCAGCAGATACGTAACGTTCGCGACGGAAAGCAATGTATGTCTGGAATACTTTTAATATTAGAGATGAAACTAATTTTATGTTTGATTTCAGGTCCTTATTGTGATTACACATGTCTTCAGCCGTCATACCTTCGGGAGCACATCCAATGGCACTTCGAGCCCCAACAGGAGAGGAAGGCACAGGTCTTCAGCTATTGGAACGACATCGAGGTCTGGAAACTGGAGACTATCGAAAGTGACCCAATTGTAGGCAAAGGCGACGCGAAGACAGATCTGACTGAAAAACAACTTTTATTTAAGGATCGCGGCTCTGACTACGACCTGAAGAACCGCTTCGAACCGCCCGAAGACGACCTCGAGTTCTATGAGTTGTACGACTCCGTGCCTAATATGGACTCGTCATCAGACGAAGACGAGGAGGAAGAGAACGAACCGCCGCTTCCGGTAAATGAATTGAGTGATGGCTTCGGTTTGAGTCACTCCTGAGGTTGACAGTGAACTGAAGACAATTAGACTTTGAGTTTAGTTTATATATAAATTATTATTTCTATAAATTAGTTATATATTTATGACATTTAACGATAATTCATTTGATTGTATAAAAACAGATGATATTTAAGCGAAACGATTCACAAAAATATTTATTCAAACGATTGTTAAATACTTTGTTTTTTCCCCTTTTTTTGAAGATTTGGTTTGAGTTTTGATACCGAATGCAAACGACTAAACAATTTCTCTCACTTCAAAACGCCTTTATTTAAGAGTTCCTCCGATTCTAAGACCAAAAATGAAGTTATAGTTTGGTATATAAAACAAATGTACTGTTAGTTAACGACTAGTCTCTGGTTTTCGATATTTATCCTTCAATTCGTTCGTCAATTCAGACCTAAAAACAAATTATTTACAAAAATCTGATATTTTTTTCGCAACACTTTCTGTATTCAAAAACTGTTTTTTCGCCGAAATTAATAAATTGTTTTATAATTAAAATC
>JAUJYQ010000127.1:0-10806 GCA_033995645.1 Hemileius initialis | reverse complement strand
AAAATGTGCGCTCTCTATCTTCTCGATAGTCTTGAAGCCCGGGTACAGACCATTCTGTTTGGTCTTTCGGTTCACTCCTTTGCTGAATCCTATTTAATGATATATTTTAATTTGATTGACAAAAGTATTGAAAAATTGAGATTTTATACCATTCCAGTGATTGCCAGCAATTCCTAAAACGAGAATCATATTTGAGTAATGATATGAAATTACGACCAAACTGTTTGATACCTATAGTGTCTCCCACTTTAAAATTGATTTCGTTATCATCGCGTGCTTTGTGCGACATAATAGCGATCTGGTTGTGGTCACTCTGACCACCGAAATAGTAAATGTCATCTAATGAGTAGAAGGCGTTGGACCGGTCGGGGTGTTTGTCGGTGCGGTTCTGCATAAGCTCGTAGGCGAGGCGACACACTTGAGAACTGAAAGTACAGACGAGGACATCCGATTCGCTCAACAGCCAAACGTCTAGTATTATATTCCGCAACGAATCTATTGAATAGCGACGACCAATACTTGCGGTTCGGGCTGTCGTTCAATAGTTTCAATTAAGTTTCTAATTTCAGACTATTATATTACTTACATATCTGAGAGTCACCTATAAAGACATATCCCTGGTCTTGAAATGGCTTAATCTCTTTACTCCATAAGGATGAATCATCAGTGGCTAAATACACCAATCTCTCGACTTTTTTCTAAAATGGGTAATAAGTTTTAAATTAACAACAAATTTGTAAAAAATAAAACTAACAGTAATATTGAGTCTTTCGTTGAACAAATCCAGTTTATCGTAATAGTCGGCCACAAATTTCATATATTCGGACAACGGGTGAAACGAAGCTTCAGTTCCTATTTTATCAGTTCGACGAACATGAATGCCGACAATTGGAGACTTGAATTTAAAACGTTCTTTTGCTTTATTTATATAGTCTGTCATTTCACTCGAGGGTCTCATTAAGTAACTGACTATTTGACCGACGAACCAAACAATGGGTGCGCCGTGAAGTGTGACCAACGATGAAGATAACTCTTCTGGAATGGTAAGCGGCAGATAATTTGGTCGCCACCTCATCGAATCAATTATCGGCAAATCGACGACCTGACAGCAAACATCGCAATTGAGATGTAATCAAGACAAACAATGGGCAAACCTGGATGTCGTCGAGGTCTCTCTTCGAACCCCAGGCGGCTCTGTTAGGGCCCGACTCGTCAGTGCAGGTCTCACTCAACGGGAGAAACACTGAATCCCAGCCCTTGGCTTCTGATGACTTTGAGTGTGCATATCGCCAATTGTGAGCATTCATAACGAGTGTTCTCTTTGTGGCCATCGATACGATCATACAGTAAACCAAGTGATGTATCTGACAACCGAAACCACAGCCTTTATTGAGCTGACAGACAAGCTTTTTGGTGGACCCGCATAGCTCTTTGCTAGGGTTCTGCAGTTCTACTAATTTGTTGTGAACTAAATCACTCAATCGTTTTAATTCGGACTTTCGCCAATCGATATCTCGTTTGGCAATGGTTTCTGTGAACAGAATCAATGAATAACTAAGATATGGATGAGTCGGTCAGTGATACCTAAATCATATAACATATTGTGTCTGATTTGGCTGACGAATTGCATGGTCGAAGTGTTTGTGTGAGTCCTCAAGAAGCTCCACAACTCGTTAACATTGAACTCTAGTCGACGTCTTGTTGTTTCATATTCTTGAGATGGGTATGACTTTAGTTCTTTGGTTTCAAAAGATGTCGACGAAAGGCCCTTCTCTTTGGGCTGCAAATCGATAGGAAGATAGTTCTGAAGAAGTAATCGGAGCTCTTCGTTCTGGGCCTTGAGAGCTGTCAGTTCGTTCATGGCGCGAGACAGTCTGGCCAAGATCATCTCGCCATTGTTGCTGGCGTCGATGCTCTGGACAGAATCGTCTCGATTGCGGGACCAACTCATGAGTGGACCCGTCATCACAAAGATTATCAAAAGCCATACTATTATAACAGCTGTGACCAAAAACAACTAGATTAAGACAATTGTGTGGACAATCGATTTATCAATTGATACCTATTATTAGACGACTGGCAGAGGTCACCGCAAATGATGACAACATTGTCGCTAAAGATCTAATTGATTGCACTCAGCTTCAGAGGTCTCTTCGTCTAAACGGAATCATGTCTTTACTGTCGGAATAGCTTTCATCGCCTTCCGAACCAGTAATTGATTGCCATCAAGTGATCAATAAGTAATTGGATCAAAGCATTGGCGCAAAAGAGGTGAAGATCTCTAGAGAATCGGTTTACAAGAGATTGTTTACGTCCGTCACTGCCGTCACCACTGTTTACGTCCTGATTGAGCGCTCGGTCGCCACTGCGTTGTCATAGAGACAGTCAGACAGTGGCCGACAGTTTGTTTGCATTTTGTTTTGATTGACATTTCTCTCAATTTAATAACAAAATCTTATTTACCAAAAAATCAATTCAATCAATAATTAATTAATTAATTAATTCAAAATGAGTGAAGACGTGGCAAACGATGACAATTCAGTTGAGAATCGAGTAATGATTTGTCTTTTTTCAAAACATACTACGAATGCGTCGCTTTCTGTCAGACTTTACCGCACAATCAGATAAAATTGATAAACAATTAAAAACTAATTGAATTAAGCTTCAGATTTAATTTAGCTAGGTCTTGAATTTTCCTTATATTATCAAGCAAACATTTTCAGAAACATTTCTCTATTTCATGTCTATGTAATCAATTACTAAATGATTACATAACTTATTTCACAATCCCTTAGATTCTAATTGAAAATCATTGCTTTTAGAGAACAATTTAATTAATTGAATAATTAATAGACTTTTAATGTAATGAATTACAAACTGAACCACTCGTTACAGATAATCGATTTGCTCAACAATGCCATGTATGCGACCAATGGGACCGAAAAGGTGACAAACTTGCGGAAAGTGCAAGAATTGGTTCTCCACAACGATCTGTTGGACAACTTCTTAGATGAGATACTCGGCTTTCAAAGCGACCGGGATATCGAAGTGAGACGTTTTGTGGTCGGTTTTGTTGAGAATGCGTGCAAAAAGGATTCCGAGTATTTCCCTAAAGTGATCGTCAACTTGAAGATGATGTTAGCCGACGAGAGCGCGAATGTGATCAAGAAAGCCATTCAAACCGCTAACCAGTTATATAAGGCATTCCTCAAATGGGTCTCTAAGGTCAAAGTGACCGATGAGGTCGAGTCCACTTACGAAATGTGGACTCAAATAAAACAGTACTTATTCGGTCTGTTGGACACCGCAGACAATGACGGTATCCGAACACAAGTCGTCAAATTCATGGAAACGATCGTCATTTGTCAGTCACCTAAAGACCAGTTCAGCACTGGTGACGAGTTCACCATTGATAACATGACTAGCAATGAGTTAATTGATTTGGAAACCCTTGAAGAAGAGGCCAAACAAGTCTTTGAACAGTTAATTATATTTCACGGAACGCCTCACATCTCGAGCGTCAATCTCATGGCAACGATGCAGTCATTGACGTTCATCGCTCGCCAAAGATGTCAACTCTTCTTCTCGAAGGTAGTCCAGGCATTAGAAGCACTTCACGCCAACCTTCCGCCGACTTTAGCCAAATCTCAGGTCAATTCAGTGCGAAAGCAATTGAAACTTCAGTTATTAATTCTTCTGAAGCATCCAATTGTGATATCACTGCCAGCATTTCAAACCCAGATCACTCAACTATTGACTGATTTGGGAGCTTCTCAGTCCGAGGTCAACAAATGTCTCAATGAGAACAGAAAACGAATCGCTAAAACAGAACAAAAAGAAGTTGAGGTAAAGCGAATCAAATTAGAGGCCGACGACGATGAAGACGATAACGAACCGCCACCGATAGCACCGCCCAAAGTGACCCGCAATGAGGCGAACACTGCCATTGATATAACTGCTGAGGAACTGATCCCTTTGTTGAATAATATCCAAAATGTCAGTGATTTAGTGTTGGTATCGATGTTCTCACTCCCCGAGACTATGCCCGACCACTTTCAGGCCTCTTACACGCCGGTGGCCGCAGCCGGCACTGCCTCTCAAATCAAACATTTAGCAAGACTTTTATCATCTCAATTGACTGCCGCCGGAATAGGCAAAGGCGTCGAAGAAATGGTCAGTAAAATGACCAATTTATCCAAAAGACAACTCACTGTAGAACAGAATAATGAGGAGAATCAGAAAATAGCGATCGTTATTGGAAAGAGTATCGCACAGGAACTTGAAAAGCAAAAGCAATATCAGCAGCAATACCATCAACATCACCACCAACAGAAAGTTAGGCTACAACAGTCCGGCAAACAACTGAGTGGAACCGTCAAAATCAGGCAATTGAGTCTAGCTGAAATAACCAAACCGTTGGCCGAAGAGGTCAAGGCCAAGATGGCTCTCGACTCGATCAATCGCATCTTGAAGGAGGACAAGAAAGTGTTTTTCTCGACGTCTCAGTTGGAGACCAGAGTCAAGATATTGGCGATGCTTTCCACCGAATACCACGACTCGGCGAAGATATCTTCGATCATTAGAAACTATGCGTTCGATGACATCCGAAACAGAAACGAAATCATTTTCAATACTCTATACAATGAGTTTGTTTTGGCCAAAAAACGAGGCAATGATTTCAGTTATTATTCACATTATTTGACGCAAACATTGAAAGATTTGATGCTTAAGTCGGAACTCAAAGACAGGGATCACTTCCTCAATAAGTTCTACTGTGAGTGTCCGCTTCTGACCGATGAGGCCATCGAATTGCTTCGACACTTCATTCTGAATGAGAACTCCTATGCCTTAAGTGTCACCACAGGCATCAATATTCTGAAGACTTTGGTAGAGAAGAAGAAGAAGCAAAGCATTACTCTTTTGTCAGTTCTGTTGGACTTATGTCTCAACGATCTGCCAGATGTAAGAACACAGGCCATCAAAACTGCCAAAGCATTGCATGAAGTTCTCGACTCGAATCTCAAGCTTGTGATTGAAGACAATGCTCTAAAGACATTGCGCTATCTTCTCGACGCCAAACCTCACGCTTCTGTCGACAAAGACAATGTTGGCGTTTGGAACGACGAGTCTATAAAATTGTGTCTTTCCTTATATCTGAGTCTTTTGCCGAACAATCATAAACTGATTCACGACTTGGCTGTGGTTTACGTCGGAACGAGTGCCGACACTAAGAGAATTATATTGAGAGTACTCGAAGGACCCGTCAAAGGCATGGGAATGGGTTCGCCAGAACTTCTGCTTTTAGTTGAGAATTGTCCCAAAGGGGGCGAAACTTTAGTGACCAGAATAATACATGTATTGACTGACAAACAGCCGCCGAGTGCCGAACTCGTGTCCAGAGTAAGGGATTTGTACCACAAGAGAGTGCCTGACGTGAGATTCCTCATACCTGTCGTGAACGGGTTGTCCAAGAAAGAAGTGATATCAGCGCTGCCCAAACTCATCAAATTGAATCCAGTAGTTGTCAAAGAAGTTTTCAATCGCCTATTGGGAGCTCATGGTCTGTATCCTTATCTGTGGGTTTAATCTAAAGACTAACTCTTTTCGATTTGTGTGCAGTCGAGTCGGGAACTAACTTTCAAAGTCCATTAACTCCGGCAGAACTGCTCATCGCTTTACATAATATTGATCCCACGAAGTGTGATATGAAAACAATAATCAAAGGTTGGTTTTGTGTCTTAATTGAATGGATCTTAACGTTGATATGTGTTTAGCAACCAATTTGTGTTTCGCTGAGAACAACATCTATACCGCAGAGGTATTGGCAGTTGTGATGCAGTTACTGATGGAACAAAACCCGTTACCAACTCTTCTGATGCGAACCGTAATCCAGAGTTTGTCGCAATACCCGCGACTCATCGGTTTCGTAATGAATATTCTTCAGCGTTTAATATTAAAACAAGTTTGGAAACAGAAGAAGGTTTGGGAAGGGTTTGTCAAATGTTGTCAACGAACTAAACCACAAAGTTTCCAAGTCTTGCTTCAATTGCCGACACCTCAGCTCAAGTCTGTCTTCGCCACCTGTCCTGACTTTCAGCCGGCACTTCAGCAACACGTCGAGTCGTTCACAGACCACCAGCGGTCACATATCCCCCAATCGATTCTCGATGTCATTTATCAACCCATAGCCGACAGCGATGGCCAGAGTTCAACGAACGCAACGCAAGAGTCTGAGCCACAGCCAGAGATGGCTTCTGTGCAGTGATTGGAATTGTTGTCGATTAAATACAGACATTTGGCTCATAACCGGTCAACAGAAGCCGTATTATGTCATACATTACCAGAACTCGACTTTTGTTTTTTGAAATTAATTTAGACTTTGATGTAATTAAATATTAAATAATGATAAGTAATTATTTTCGATGAATTAATAGGAAAATATAAATTTAAACTTGTCCAATCATGATGAATTTGAGTGGATTTTGATGATACAGCGATCTAATGCAGCAAAGAATTAGTGGCAAACTTACGAGAAGTAGAGAAGAGATGTGAGGTCTTAATGATTAGTGTCTTTCGAGTTTGCGCTTTGGTATGCGTTGAGCCAACCATAAGAACCATAAGAACCGAGCGCTCAGTGCTTGGTATGCATCGGAGCTCACTGTTTGCCTACAACTGCTCCTTCGCTCCTTCACTGGGTCTTCAGGTCGGCTCCGATTGCCAAATGGCTCTTCACCTCATCCTAACTGTCATTTCGTTCACTCGTTCATCGTTTGTCCTTTGAATCGCTTCTCCGATGACTATTGAAGGAACCAAAATGGGGTGAGTCTTGGCTACCGATCCGATGACATTGCCAGCAGTCGGAACAGACATCTCCAGCACAGATCACTTATAGACCACTGCAGTGGTCGGTGACCAGTGAGCGAGTGGTCCGATCGGATCCACACTCTCGATGTGGAGGTCTGGCCTCTGATGTGATGGCTTTGATAGTTGGGTCACGAATCTTGAAATGGGATGAGAGTTACGAACAATTGTTTTAATGCTTTTTAACACAATTGAGTGAAACAAATGATTGCATTCAATGGCAATGAATTGACGCCAAAGTCGTGTAAAACAGTGATTGCTTGATATAATCTCTTATTTGTTTAATATCAGACACTGTAAGACATCTAACAAGTCTACCCTTCCTCTAACCCCAGAGAACAACCCATTTTCACCACCAAAGCCCATGTCTTCCATATCGACCCGCAAACCAAGAGGTCGTGGATTCCTGCGAGCGCTCAGGCCGTGAACGTCAGCTTCTTCTACGACCAGAACCGCAATCTCTACCGCATAATCAGTGTCGAGGGCACAAAGGTATGCACCAATCGAGCCCATGATCGGAGTGAGGCTCCAGTCGTGAGCACTTCCAACACATCTGTCTGTCTCCCAATTGAAAACCATTGAGGACTCTGTAATGAGTGCAAACATTGATCACAAATTGCAAATCAAATTCTCAAACTTTGTGCCAAAACTAAATTGAGCCAAGAGTGAGCTATGACAGTGAACCGGGTCTCACAGACAGATCCACTTCCAGACCTCTCGTCACCAATACACCAAATTAATTGTCCCAAAAGTCATCTATCAAAGTCACCTTCCACTAGGTTTCAACAAGCAAAAAGAATTACCTGGCTCTGATTAGTTAGTATAACAGGGGCTCTATTTGTGAACAATTTCAGTGCTGCTTAGAAAAAGAAAAATTAATTCTTTGAAAAATAGTTGACATAAATCAAAATGTTCTAAATTTATAAATGTTCTAGACAAGATGATTGCGAAAAAATATTTATAAATAGACACAATTATATTGATTACAATAGGTCTCATCCAAAAAGAGCAAAATTCAAACCTGATTTTGAATATCTGTTAGGCGGTCATCAATAGTACGATCACTCCAAACATGACTTTCACGAAGACATCCCAAAAGTTCGGCCAATGGTCTGATATTCGTGCCAACACTGTATACGGACTGGGCTTCGCCTCTGAGCCTGAATTGAACAAGGTAGATTTAGGATGATGTTGATTGGTTCACATATGGTGTGTTATTAGTTCATAGAGAAGTTCCAAGAGGTGAAAGAGGCGACGCGAACCGCTGCTCAACAGAAGGGTCAGTACCAAAACGGCACAATCGTGACCAACGCCAACCCGACCACCAACCGGGACAACCAGACCAGTGATTTGGCCAACGATGATATGATAGTGAGAAACTCGAACAGTCAGTTGTGCGGCGAACCCATTAGTGTCACCTTGCCCATCCACGCAAACGAACACAAGGGCTCTCTCGTCGCCCACCAGCGAAGTCAAAGTCTGTCCGGACTTCAGGCCAACAAAGTATGGCTTGTTTTGACTGATCTGTTGATGAATGACAACTAATGGTTTGCGGGGTTTCTCTGTTCAGTTGCTGACAGAGAGCCCCAAATACTCACAAAAGGATAAACAGTCCTCCGGTTCGATATCACTGTCGCACTCGTCTTCAGAAGCACAACTCAGATATGAAAACGACAGACTCAAACTGGCTTTGGCTCAGAGGTATGTCACCCTTGACCACCCTTGACCTGATTCCAGTGATGACCACTTCCACTGATCCTATCAATAGCTCCACAAATGCGAAGAAATGGGAAATCGAATTACAAACTCTTAAAAGTAATAACGCGCGACTGACTAATGCTCTTCAGGAGTCGACCGCTAATGTCGAAGAATGGAAACGACAGTTACAAACATTGAAAGA
Source organism: Hemileius initialis (assembly GCA_033995645.1). Taxonomy (NCBI): domain Eukaryota; kingdom Metazoa; phylum Arthropoda; class Arachnida; order Sarcoptiformes; family Hemileiidae; genus Hemileius; species Hemileius initialis. Next base: position 2,045 of record JAUJYQ010000127.1, on the reverse strand, counting down.
AGAAAACAACAAAATGAGACATAAGGTAGGAATTAGTAAATATAAATCAAATAACAAGTCATTCAACTCTGGAATGTTTGAACAGATGTTGGAACTCGAGGCCAGTAATGGTAATCCCGAAGCAACCGCTGAACTCCACAAAGAAGTTTGCCTTTTGAGGTCGAGAGCAGAACATTTGGAGACCGAAGTGAGACAACGAGACAAAGAAATGGAACAAATGAGGAAACGAATGGATGATCAGTGCCAGATATATAGCAGTTCGCACAAAGTCGAGGATAAACTTAAGGTATGTTCGGATCTGTCGCGAAGATAATTAACTATCAGATCATCTTTGAATGTTAGGCTTTACTTAACGAAAACGAGAATCTCAGGAGTCAATTGAATCGTCTGCAAGATCATAACGACAATAGCAAGATCACTGATAAGGCGCGACAGGGCTTTCTGGAGCAGCTGAACAAGAGGTTGGGCCAAAACATAGCTGACCTTCGGTGCATTCAACAGGAATTCTCATCGCTTCTCAATTCTTCGTGAATTGTCGGCCAAACTCGACAAATGTCTCAAACGATTGTTAACTCAAAACAAAAGCTCAGAACAAATGTAAAAATATATGATATAAATGTTTGAAATTGCAAACGAGAGACAAAGAAATGAACAATGATTTTAATGACAACTAATTAGAGGTTATGTAATAGTAATGAAATTCATTATAAATTAGTGTAAATATCGCCAAATAAGTGACAAATAAATACAAATTCAATCGATTATAGTCTTAATGACGATCCGATTTACATCTTTGGGCTTCGGTTGCAGTGCTGGCAGTGCTTTGTGGCCAGTGGTCACTGACTGACCAGTGCTACCACTTGCCGATGAAGATCCGTTTGATGGCTTCGTTGATGGAATTGGTGGGTTTGCCTGACTTCCAGCACTTACACGAGCCGTTCACCAGAAACCAGTCGTAATAGACGCGAATCACATAACAGCCAATCTTGTCGTAGCCGTCGCACTCCTTGGTGCTGCTCGGCTGTGCCGGCGTCTGTGCCTGTGCCTGGCTTGCCACCTTGCTCATTTTGCCCGCCAACTCGTCCGACAGATCCAATTCCTGAATTTGCGGTTTTCCCGACACTCTTTTGCCCGTTCGTGGTGTTATTGCATCCCTAAAGCGATGACTATCGGGAGAATCCATTCTCTTGAGATCATCGGGAAATACCGGATAATTGACTGGAAGTGTCGGTGACTTTGGTTTGAGTTTGTGGTTATTTTTAATGCTTATTATTTGGTTATTAGTGCCGTAAACCATATTATTCTGTTTGTGATTCAATGGTTGTTCCCCTCCAACAGGGAAGTAGACGTCCGGATAAAACACTTCGGCCACCAATAGACTGACCCATCTGTGGATCGGTTGAAATCATAGCAATAAATCAATATAAACATCAAGTCTAATAAATCAACTAGCAATAGAAGAATTAAGACGACAGGTTTCGCCTAGTAAGAATCAAGTAAATCAAACATTGAGCTAACCTTGGTGATTCTAAACACATTCCTTCCATGAAATCGCATTTGTTTTTCCTTAAAATAATATATTTGAAGATTAAATTAGAATGATTTGTAATTCAAATGATATTTACAGTAGAATTCCATCTATTAGACGAGCTCACAGATATTTTAAATATCTTAGAGTTGGAATTGCATAAGAAATATGAATTTATACTCACAAACAATTCGTCCTTTGAATTGTTTGAGTGAAATACCTGTTAAAGAATTCCAAATGAAAGGTTAGATTCAACAAAGATTGAGTAGAGATGAATTACCCTTCACTGGGAATCTGAACCACATATTTCCAGATTCCCTGATAATTGCGAGCATAGGTCGGAGAAATATATTCCTCTACCGACTGACAAGGAGTTCCCGACTGTTCGGGTATCTGTTCGGGTAAAAGATCTTCGGCTTCCAACGGTTTTCGGCGACGCGAAGGATACTTTGAGTTTTGAAAAGTTGAAATATAGTCAATAATAGAGACTAAAGGGTTGTAATTATTTGCTTCGCTT
>JAUJYQ010000126.1:0-10808 GCA_033995645.1 Hemileius initialis | reverse complement strand
CTTAACACTATTCAACATTGAAGTCTATCAGTAGTGTTCGCTATGTTTGCATAGGTTTTAGAATATATGGAACATTGATTGATGGGTAAGATTAGCTTTTGTGTACTGCAGTGAAGTGCTATTTAATGCTCTAATTATCTGATTTAAAAATTGTTTTTCATCACACATCCATTGAAATATCACCTCACTCACTCTCTGTGTTAGTGCTATGAGAGAGTGCAACACTCTCTTTTGCGCAAGCTAGTCTAGCATCCGGTCCGAAAATTATTTCAATCAAGACTATAAACAAATTATGGAAATTCTTAACTTGAGTTTTTTAACTTGCACTTTTTGCATGATAACTTATTTTGAATGCAAATACATCGCGATATAATTGATTTATACTAACATTTGCGTGAAGAGCCGAAACTATTTTCCAAGTCTTTAAACTTGGTGATTGAATCCTGGTTGGCCTGATTCTTGTCGAGCAGAGCCCATACGAGACGACAACTGTATTGACATAAACTGTTGGTTACAATTAGTAAATGTACTGATAATTAATAGTCATTAAATACCGAAATAATTTGTCGCGACCAGAGGTCTGAGCGTTGAATCGGATGACAGTTTCCATGCGGTAATTGGTGACCATTTCTCGGCTCAATTGTCTTCAATCTCTTCAACAAAATTCACAAAATTTGGGTTTTTCTCGTTTCTTTTGGGTTAAACATTAATAATATGGCTTTATCTTGATGGGTATTTTTCGATGTAAACAAGGGATTAAATACAAATAACATAAAACATCATTGATTTCATAATAAATTTAATAAATTGATTAATAAATTGATTGAAATATCAGTGAAAAGTCATTGAATTAAATGCCACAAAACGTAAACAAACAGTCGAGCGATGAGCGCATTGTCGGCCTTCGTATGCAATCACATGCGAAACACATGTCTTTTTGGTCAGCATTTTCATCTGATTTGTGACACTATTGACCATTGATTGACCGCAAGATGAGGTTTTCATACAAGTTCGGTAACATCTTAGGCTCTGTCTACAGCTCGGGAAGACTCCAATTCTTCCCCGACGGTGACCGACTCATCAGTCCGGTCGGCAACAAACTGTTGGTCTACGACCTGAAGAACGGCCGCAGTCAGGCCCTCGACATTCAACTCGACTACAATGTGGACAACATCTCCATCAGTCCCAACGGACGACTTCTTCTTGTGTCCACAAACAACACCCAAATCTATTTGATTTCGCTGATATCGGGAACAGTTCTTCAGAGAAAAGACTTCAAACAAATCGGCGACAGAATCAAAGATTTACAGTTCAGTCCCGATGGGAAGTATTACGCGGTCTGTGGCTCCGACCGAGTATTAGTGTATTTGACGCCAGGTTTTGCCATCAAAGGCGTTGGTCGACATTTTGCAAGTTTCAAAATCTACAAAATTATTAAATCCACTTTCGATGAGACGACTTGTTTGGCCTGGAGTTTGGACTCGAAGCTATTGATTGTCGGAAACAAAGACTTGGTTATCAAGATATTTCCAATCGATAGAGATTTGAAAAACATGGGCCAATCTGTGACACTCAGCGGACACACCGACACAATTGTCTCGACATTCTTCGCCAACTCTGCGCCCAACGAACTCAACATCTATAGTGTGAGCCGAAACGGACAGCTCTTCGTCTGGGAATCTAATTATCAGAGTTTAGAAGAATTTTTGACTCCAAATGAAGAGAATAAACGCTTGAATTATACGAAGAAAAAGAAACATTTCTTCACTTCAGACTTGCAGAAGAGTTACCATTCGTTACGTCTGACGACATCCCAATATAACCCGAAACTGAAGCTCTTGATCGCCGGCTTCAGTAACGGGTCGTTTATGTTGTATGAGATGCCGGATATAATTCTCATTCATTCGCTTCAACTGTCTAACAACGGTCCGATCACAAGCATCGCCATCAATAACTCTGGCCAATGGATAGCACTCGGATCGGCAGTCGGTTCGGGCACTAAATTCGATATCGAAGACGAAGTTAGTTCTGAATCACAGCTAATTGTCTGGGAGTGGGAAAGCGAATCGTTTATTCTTAAGCAAAGCGGATATTCAAACGGTGTGACCAATGTGTCCGAGTGTATCGCATACTCGCCCGACGCCACCATTTTGGCCACCGGAGGCTCTGACGGCAAAGTAAAGCTATGGAGCACTTTCAATGGCTTTTGCATCGCCACCTTCAACGAACATAGAGGTCCGATCACAGCATTGGAATTTGTTCCAGGAAAGAATGGCAAAGTTCTGATCACATCTTCACTCGACGGTACGGTAAAGGCTTTTGATTTGAACCGTTATAGAAACTTTCGAACACTGGCCGCACCTTCCGAATCAAAACCTGCTCAGTTCATCAGTTTGGCCATTGATCAGTTGGGCGGTGACTTCATTGCGTGCGGAGCCCATAACTTCTTCGAGATATTTCTCTGGTCTCTGCAAACGGGAAGACTTCTTGAATGCCTTGCGGGTCAGTATTAAAGCAGTTTTTGTATGAATGTTGTTTAACTTATTTCAATATAAAGGTCACGAATCTCCTGTTTCTGGACTCAAATTTTCTCCCGTTTCCAATACACTGGTCTCCTGTTCGTGGGATCAAACTGTCCGTATTTGGGACCTCTTTGAGGGCTCCAAATGTACGCGAGATGTGATTAAACTGGGAAGCGATGCGCTGGCGATTGCTTTTAGAGGCGATGGTCATCAGTTCGCTGTGGCCACTCTCAACGGCGATATCAACTTCTTTGACCCACAGACTGCCGAACAAATGGGAGTCGGCATCGAAGGCAAGAATGATTTGGGAACCGCTCATTATGAGAGAGAAATAGTGACCGACAAGAATAGATATTTTTCAACTCTTTACTACTCCATCGATGGCTCTTACATAATGGCCGGCGGAAAGTCGAAGCATATTTGCATATATCACGTCCACGAGAAGATTTTGGTTAAGAAGTTTTCCGTCACTATGAATCAGTCAATGGACGGCTTCTTTGAGAATAGAAACGGCCGAAAAGTGGCTGAATTTGGGTTCAACTTATCTACAATCAAGAGTAGAGAAGAAGAGGGTTCAGGTTTCGGAGCCATATCTCTGCCCGGAGTCGTCAAAAATGATTTCAGCGAACGCTCTGTTAATCCCATTATTGCCGTCTTTGACCTTAAATTTTCGCCTACAATGAGAACGTTTGCCTTCGCTTCGACCGAAGGTGTGATGATTTACACTCTGGACAACTCGATGGCATTCGATCCCTACCAGTTGGAGACCGATATAACACCGATGTCTTGTCGAGCACTTCTCAATAGCAATCAATATTGCGATGCATTGATGCAAGCATTGAAACTAAATGATCAAAAACTTATTGAAGAAGTCATTGAAAGCGTTCCGACCGACGAAATCCGATTAATTTGTGCCACATTTCCACTAATTTATGTCGAAAGGTGTTTAAAAGCTCTGGCCGTAGGTCTCGAGTCGACCAGACATCTGGAGTTCTATCTGAAATGGTGTCAAACACTGCTCTATCAAAACGGAACCGCTCTTAAGAACACGAGTAGTGCCGAAGTGATCGCTCCAACTCTTCGTCTTCTCCAACACAACCTGAGCCGACATTTCGATAATTTAGGAAAAGTTTGTGAACATAACAAATATTATTTACGACTCATCAGAATATTATCTAAACATCACGAGTCAGACGAAAGTATGGAAAGCGATGATTCCGATGAAGACAATCAAATGTCAGAATTGAGATCAAATGATGCCATCGAAGAAGATAATGATTCAGAATAAATGTCTGCCAATTGTTTTTCTGTTTGCGCTGTTATTTGACTCAAAAAAACATTGAAATTCATTAAATCATTCGTTTTGTCGATCGTTTTGACTGAAAAATCCTTGACTCCAATAATCGGTTTACCAAAAGTTGCTCTTTAAGTAATGTCAATTACGTAATACACAAGTCATGTGTCGTTTGACTCAGTTTTTCGTGAATTTGAGTCCGAATCATATCAAACAAGTGGTGACCAAACAATTATCTCATTTGTATCGCAACGGTTCCACAGTTTGGTTGGCGTTTGTGCCGTCGATTGCGATCACAAACTGTATTCATAAAGTGAATGAATGAACCAAATGTGAATCTGAAGAGCGATTATCGATACTATCGACTATCGACGACAATACAATATCAAAGCGATCAAAACGTGTTGTGTATCGCGAAATGTTTGCAAACGATTTCATTACAAAACAAAATCATTACAAATCCAATGCGAAACCGATTCATACGTTTTGGCTGAAAATTAAATATTTTAACCCATTATACCCCGACTTTTGTCACCACTGTCTTCGTGTTTGTGTCCACTCGAATGGCTGTAATCGTCAAATGAGTTGCGGTTCGGAGTAAAACCGATTTTGTCACCGGAAATGACCGATAATTTGTGACCGAATTCTGAGAACATTTTTTTTATTAAAAAAAATATGGTTTAATAACGAAGTATTTGAGACATAAAAACGATAAATATTTTTATTATTGTTCGCTAAACTGTTGGACAACGAAATGGATTACAGACTCATTTCAAACTATTCCCTAAGAAGTGACGCTTCCCTCCAGAAGGAGGTAACCGATCGGCCGAAACCCCGATTATAAATCATTAACCCCTTGTTCTTCGTTTGATAGACAATCGAGTACTTCGAGCGTCTGAAGAGCGATGAGTTCGGATGGAAGTTATGCGTGGATTCCCTTCTGTCACCTTCGATGGTCGACGAGTCCGCCACCTTCTTCTGCCTCCAAGTGGTCGAGAATTACGTCAAAACCAGGTCAGTATTGAGTGACTCCGAGTCTGACCACTGCTAACACTCTTCCGGTCGACCTCTGACCGCAGGTATGCGACTGATTCGGAGGAGAATCGATTGGCTTTACGCCAATTCATCTTCCAATGGCTGACTGGCAACAGATTCACCTCCAACTACATCCTCAATAAGTTCGCTTATATCGTGAATTCGGTGTTTTTGGTCGACTTTCCCCAACAGAAATGGAACACATTCTTCAAAGACATTCTTGGCGTTTGTCAAAACAAACAAAATTGTGATCTTTTCCTCCGCATTCTCCTCCAAATTAACTCCGATGTGGCCGACAGAGAAATACCTCGGAGTCCTAAGGTATTTAAAATGCTTTTAATATTGTCCATTGAATTATCACTTATTTGCTCTTCGGTTGACAGGAAATGGAAAGAAATACTTTAATAAAAGATGTGATGAGAGAGACCTGTCTTTTAGAGTTAGCGCAGTTCTGGTTCAATATAATTGTAAGCATTGGCTTGCATTCAATTATTCATCCAATTGATTGATTTATCACTTATTCAGAACACTTATCGCGATTCGAGTCCTTCCACAGTCTGTCTGTGTCTGGAAGTGATCGGCGCATACGTCGCGTGGATCGACATAAGCCTTATAACGAACGACTCAATTATGACTAATTTATTCAATTTGTTTCCCAACGAAACATTCCGGTGTTCAGTGACTGACTGTTTCAATGCCATACTCCACAAGGGAATGGACTCTTTGGCCAAAACACAACTGATCGAGCATTTCATGAACGTGGACTCTATCAAAGTGAAACTCAATGAAATCTGTGACTCTTCGCGACAATATTCTAAATGTGATAACACCGACGACAACGACAACCAATTTGTGGTCAAGTATTCAAAGTTGATGAACACTATTGGCATCGAACTGATCGAGGCTTTCAAGAAATACAAGACCAAAAACAATCCCAATGTAAATAACACTGCAGTTAATGGCAACGCCGAAGACATTCAGGCCATTAATTACATATCGACTGCGATTGAGTCAAAGTTTACCATTTTGTGCCAATTTCTGTCCCATAAGAATGCGGTATCACTTCAGGTGCACCCCTTCGCCAGAGAGTACATTCAATGGGCGAAAAACACGTTAACCAAAAAAGACGCTAACTTTGACAAGACTTTAGAGGAAAAACTTATGATATTTTTGCGGATAATTATCGAGAAATGCAAATACCCGGTCGACCATGACTTCAGTCTCGAGGAAGAGACCGCTTTCGACGAGTTCCGCAAGTCGTGTAAAGTGCTGTTCGACAACCTAATGCTTCTCAACTCTTCGGTGGTCATCAACTTTATCTGCAGTCAACTGATTGAGCCGCTGCTGATGAACTGGCGGGTGTCTGCCAACGGTTACACTTTCGCCGACGTCGAGATCGGTCTCTACCACTTCTATCTGATCGGAGAGAACCAAAACTTTCTGAATGACGCCAAACGAATCGAACTATTGCTTCAACTGCTAATCACTTCGTCGATCTCTACTTATCCCCATTCATGCACTCAATCTATTTATTTCGATTTGATCCTTAGATATGAGAAGTTCTTTGCAAACAATTTGAATTATTTGGTGCCACAGATTCTGATTTCGTTTCTGGACGAGCGGGGCTTCAAAAACCAGAACCCGAAGATGAGAAGCAAAGTCGCGAATCTGTTCAATAAGTTTGTTAAATCTCAAATCAAGTCCAAAGGCAACGACAAACAGCAGAACTTCACCGAAGACATTCTCAAACGGCTGCAAGACTTTCTGAAACTGGATATCATTCCTACCGATTCTGACTGTCCTAACGGCGGTCACTCATTGGTCAACAAAGACAAACCTCTGACTATTTTTGATGAAATTCGATACTCCATTACAGTCGAGGATCAGCTCAATATCTACGAAACCGCTTCGGTTCTGATTATATCTAACCAGAACTTCGAGGTAAACAGAAAGCAATATCTAATGAAAACTCTGCTGATTAAACCGATTTGGGATAAGTTCGAAGAGATTTGTGCGAAACTCTCGTCACTGATCAGTGCTCAAAACGGCAAACTCATGACAGAACCAAACAATCAAATTGTCAAACAATACACAAACCAAATCTCACATCTGATATCATTGGCCTCCCGGACCTCAAAAGCCTTTTCCAACGTTCAAACCATCAAATCGGTGGCAATGCAAGACATTTATCTCCAGTCCATCAACCTTTTCATCAAAGCTTTGAGCTTAGGTCTCAACGAAGACCTGCTTTTCATAATTCAATCGACTTTACGCCAATTCCTTCACCGGTTGATCGTCTGTCTCGATGAGAGCGATATCGTTCCCCTAATTCCCGCTGCCATACAAAGCCTGTTCTTCGTCAACCAAGAGTTGAACGCCAAGACTCTACAAGAGTTAGTTCCGCTGCTCAACCAAGTGGTCACCAAATTCAAGCACTCGTGGCTCTTCCAAAGAGATTTGACCCCATTCTTCAAACAAATTTTCTCGCCTCTGATCCTCTCGTTCTTCTCTGTAATATCACAAATGATTAACAACGAGGAAAAGCTATCCATTCAGAAGTCATATTACACTCTGTTAGCAGTTCTGGTCACCAACAACATAATGGATCCCTTCCTTCAAATAGGTTTGTGTTGTCTCACCCTTTGATTGCCATTCATAACGAGTTCTCCCATCAGACGTGCCTTTAGTCGAACAGATCCTAATGACTGTACTTCAAGGAGCGGTCGAATTTCCGGATACCGTCACACAAAGACTTTGCTTTCAGATTCTCAGGAAATTCATCGAATTTTTCGGTAAATATATTCATTGAAAAACTAGTCTAAGCAGTGATTAACTATTGTTTGGAATGTAAAGCCAACTCAAATGAAATGCCAGTCATCCCGACTGAAGGCAAGCCTCTGGAGCCGAGTCTAGTGGCCAAACAGACGAAGAGCATCAGCAGCAATGAGTTCGCGGAATTCATCTACAAGTCTATAATCCCGGCCTGTTTTGTGGCGCCGATCCGTCACAACGATGACATGCAATTAGTCAATGAGTGCATTACGTGTCTTAAAGCAGTTCAGTCAACGCGAGGAACGGCTGAGTTGTCCACCTATTTGTCGAATCAGTTCTTTCCGCAACACTTCCCTAACTACCAGAACTCCGGCGAATTGGTGTCGGCTATCGTCGGCACCGACACCAAGACTACCAAACGTGCGCTTAAGCTCTTCTGTCAACAATTCAAACAAAACGAAATCACATAATAGTTTTGGACTTATTTTTTATATATGAAAAAAATTAATTTATAGGGAATTATATAAATAATTAATGAAATTCTATTCAATTTATATATAAATGTTATTTTATTGACATTGATTTGCTATTTATGTTATATTCGAGTTATTTCGTTCGGAATTCACTGTTGTTTTATGTCATTCACTGTTGTGTCGCAAAACCTGTTGACTGAAAGCCCAATGCTTTTGCATTTGTTTCTCATGTTTTCGTGTAATTTGTGTTTAATTTTGTTTTTGTGCTTAATTTGGAAGAAAACAGAATAAAAAAAAATGATTGAAATTCTCAATCTATTAGTCAATCCATTTAGAAGTGTAGTCGTATTGCAGTGACGGAACACTGCAATGAGATGTGGCCTCGACTGGAGGGGAGCGGCGTCTGAGGGCTGAGCGCCAACGCCAGCACTCAATGCCACAGACGTGTCGCCCAACACACCCGACCCCCAACCACAACAACACCAGTGACCACAACTTCGGACTCACCCGAAGCCACTAAATCTGACCAAAAAACAGTTCAACATTTATGCCGAAGACATCCGTTACGGTTCGCACACATTGGCCAACCAGTCAGAGGAACCGCTGACCAACTTCTTGGGCGCCGATCGCCTGCGAGAGGCGTAACGTTGTGTTTGTCTGGCATTGATTGCAGTGTTTGAATAACACTGTATTTGAATGACTAACACGTTTGTGACAATTGAGACCCAAATTGCGTACAAATACTCTGTTTATGTAAACAATGATTTAAATCTCAATTGGATTTGTTATCAAAACATTTGCATTCAATTGCATTTACTTTGTTTTCGTCCATTAATCGCATATATTTTGCGCAGACTTTTCACTCAAACAATCGGTTAGTTTTGCTCCGAATCGACATTAATTACAATTTTGATTATTTAATTGCCATTTGTTTGGTGTCAATCACAACGACAGACATCGATGGCCGACGACCTTCGATGACTAACATCTGATCCAATGGACCGAATACTGTCGGAGTTCGTGACCCGAACCTCGACTGAGGCCGGGTTTGCTCGCGATCTGCTCGAATGTAATGACAATTGTCAACAATTGTCGCCAATCACTAACCACTTTGACCTCTTCGGCCATTAGGTCACGATTGGGACCTCAAGTCAGCGCTTAACGCCTACTATGTTATGAAAGGTCTGGTCATAACCGACCCGAACGAAGACAAAGCCAGTGAACGACATTCGCTGATAATCCCGAACGATATCAAAATAAATAACTTTCTCAACAACTCTTTGGATAAGAAGTCTCGATTCGACACTTGTGTCCAAACGGTGACAATAAAGTGCAATTCAGAGCCGTCTCTGTCCTCCCATTCATCCGAATGTTCAAACGACGATTCGTCCAACACTTCTTCGCCGTCAAAGTTAGCCATTTCTAAATCAGATGATTCGCCTAACGATATGATGGACGACACGACAAAGAAGTTGAGTCGAGGCATATCGCGGGCCACCGATAACGTCAACTTAGTCTCCAAAGCACGCAATGAGTTCGCACAAGACTTTAAGACTTCGAGTCGTGGAAGTCGTCTCCTGAATACCCACAACTTCTTGGAAACGCCTGACTTTACCTTCACTTTACCCGACCTTTCCATACATCCCGAAGACTTTCGTGTGTTCTTAGAACAAGATCTCATCGAGAAATCGACTCTTGTGTCTCTCGAGTCGGCTCAACGACTCAACTGGTGGTCTGATGTTTGCCAGAAGTTATGGCCTTTGGCCACCACTGGCGACGGCAACTGTCTCTTACACGCGGCTTCTTTAGGTTTGCTCATTACTTAAAAATCTTGTAATTATTACATTTTCATTCTTCAGGAATGTGGGGCTTTCACGACAGACTACTAGTGTTGAGGAAAGCACTTCACGCTCTGCTGTCCAACAGCTCATATACGGCAGCTTTTTATCGAAGATGGAAATGGCAGACATACTTTCAGAACTGCAAAACTGGACTCATATTTTCAGGTAAACTGATATTAACTTCATTTTATGTCATCTTCTAAATGGCAATCTTTCCAAAGAGAGTGAATGGCGCCAAGAATGGGATTGTCTGCTGAAAATGGCATCGACTGAGCCCAGGGTTAGAGCACAAACTGATTATAAGAGCAATGAATTAAATGGCGGCAAAAAGAATGACCCGTTAGATGACATACAACCCCATGTATACGAAAGTCTTGAAGAAATCCATATCTTTGCATTGGCTCACGTCCTGCGACGACCTATTGTTGTCATCGCAGACACAATGCTTAAAGACATCACCGGTAGTTATAATACAAATGTTCATTGGATTAATGTCTTGGTATCTTTAGGGGAAGCATTCTTTCCTATCCCATTCGGTGGGATATATCTTCCATTAGAATGTCCCGATAATAACCTTATGAAATCTCCACTTTGTCTAACATATGGTAAGTGAAATGCAGTTATATTTACGGAAGTAATGCTTACTTGTGTTCAGACGCGGCTCACTTCTCGGCTCTGGTATCCATGGACAAAGAGATCCAATTTGTGGACAACCACCCGACAACACTTCCCGCAGCCATACCTTTGGTGGACTTTGAATACAATATACTTCCTCTTCAGTTCGTTATCGATCCCGGAGAGGAGGTTATCAGAAAGGATCTGCCGTTCACTGAAGAACTGGTCAAACGACTAACTCTCAGCAAAAGCGATA
>JAUJYQ010000125.1:0-10854 GCA_033995645.1 Hemileius initialis | reverse complement strand
AAAAAAAGGGTTTTTGGGTTATTCTTATAACAGTTATTTTTGTTAGTTTTCCAGTTTTGAAGAGGTCTGGAAAACTACCTGCTTTTTAAGCATTAAGAACTTAAAAGGTTCTAAGTTTTTATTAACTTAAGATTAGTTTATTGTTTGTTTTAGACTATTTACTATTTTTAGTGGGGTTACTTTTAGGGGTAGCTTTCTTTACTTTGTTTGAACGGAAAATTTTAGGGTACGTGCATTTTCGTAAGGGACCCACAAAGGTGTTTTATTTTGGTGTGTTTCAACCTATTTCTGATGCAGTAAAACTTTTTTCTAAAAGAGTATTAAAGGGGGAGAAATTTCATTTTTACTTATTTTTTGTGGGACCGTTTTTTGGATTAATTTTGATATTTATTTTGTGGGGGGTAGCCACTCCGTTTTTTGGAGTGTTTGGAAGTTTCTTCTCTTTTCTTTATATTTTTAGTTTTATGAGGTTGGGAGTTTATTTTTTTTTGTTTTGTTGTTGGGGTAGTAATAGTAAGTATTCTTTGTTAGGAGGGTATCGAAGTGTGTCTCAAACGGTTTCTTATGAAGTTTCTTTGATTTTTTTTGTTTTGGTTTTTGTGTGACTTCTTTCTTTTTATGATGTTTCTATTTTTTTCTATTATCAAGTGGGGTTTTCTTTTTTTTTCGTTAGATTCGTTTTTTTTTTCTCTTGGGTTTTTATTATTTTAGCTGAAAGTAATCGAACGCCTTTTGATTTTTCTGAATCAGAATCTGAATTAGTGTCTGGTTTTAATGTTGAGTATGGGGGGGGGATTTTTTCTTTAATTTTTATTTGTGAATATGGGATAATTTTATTTCTTGGATTTTTAACTGTTTGTTTGTTTTGTGGATTAAAGGGATTAATTGTTAAACTTTTTTTGCTAGGCTTTTTTTTTGTATGGGTTCGTTGCTGTTTTCCTCGGTATCGTTATGATTTATTGATGTACAGAGCTTGGAAGGTGGTTTTACCTTTTGTTTTGGGTTTATTGATTTTAGCTTCAGTTTTATATTCTTAGTTTTCTAGAAAGTGTTCTTTTCAAGACTTTCAAGGCCTAGGATGTTAGAAAACATTACAGAGTTAGCATCGATAAAAAATAGAAGACTGTGTAAAATTGACCGATTTTTTCGAAAGGGTTTTCAACTGGTTTTGCTCCAATTCAGGTTAAAATTCAAATGATTGAGATTAAAATTCAAATTTTTCTTTTTTTGAAAGGGTTGAATTTAGTGGGTTTTGATTTAGAAGTTATTAAGAAGGATAGAATTAAAATTGATATGGCTAGAGCCACTACCCCTCCTAATTTTGATGGAATAGAACGTAAAATTACATAAGCAAAAAGGAAGTATCATTCTGGCTGAATGTGAAGGGGGGCATTAAGGGGGTTAGCTGTGTTGTAATTCTCGACATCCCCTAATAGATTGGGGCTAATTGAGATAAGTATCATTATTAGTACTCTAATAATTATTATGGGTAGGATATCTTTAAGGGAAAATAAGGGATTGAATTTTACTTTGTCGGGTGTTGTGATAGTGGTTGAAGGATTAGAGGATCCTTTTTCATGAAGAAGAATTAAATGCACTATAGCTATTACAACAATAACTAAAGGAAGAAGAAAATGTAGTGAGAAAAATCGATTGAGGGTGGGACTTGAAATTGAGGGCCCTCCTCAAATTCAGGTTACTAAATCATTTCCCACAATTGGAATTGCAGATAGGACTCCTGTGATTACAGTGGCTCCTCAAAATGATATTTGGCCCCATGGGAGGACGTATCCTAGGAAGGCAGTGGCCATTACTATCAGCAAAATAAGAATTCCTGACATTCATACTTTTTTTTGATTACTGGGGGAGTTAAAATATATGCCTCGTGCAGTGTGGATGTACAAAAGAATGAAAAATAGAGACGCCCCATTTATATGGATTATACGGGTCACCCATCCTGTGTTAATGTCTTGTATAATTTTTACTATTGAAGTAAAAGCTTCTTTTGAGTCTGAATTGTATATTATAGATACGATTAATCCTGTAATGATTTGTAAAGTGAGAGTCATTCCTAGAAGAAATCCTATGTTTCATATAAAGGAAATTGAAGAAGGAGTTGGTAAATCTAGAAGGGAAGATTTAACTATGTTGAGGATATGATCTTTTTTTGACTTTTGCTTTTTTATTTTAAAATGTAGAAGATATGGACTGTTGGGGATTAAATCTTTGTAAAGAAAGAGTCAGTATGGTGACGATAAGAATTAGTGTTATTACAATTAGGAGGGTCTGAGAGGAAAAATTTTTTATAGATTTTTTTCTTTGCTTGAGTGAATTAATGTTTGGGACTAGTGTTATTAGTAAGATAGGACTCCATATTTTTAGTATTTTTCTTTTTGTTTTTTCATTTGGGGAAAGGGAAGAAACATAAATGAATAATGTCATTATTCCTGAGGAAAAGATCATAATTAATACTAGAGAGATTCATCTAGTTAGTGAAATTTTAAATATAAGCATAGAGGCAATAATTGAACTTATTAGAATTATAAAGGCATAGTTGGAAGGGGACAAGGACTGCAGGGTTTTAACTATAATAAGAATTATGACTCTTGCTATAGTTCCTTTATAACTTTTGATTTACAAAATCAATGTTTCATTATTGAACTTTTAGGAATTTTTTTCTTTTTTTTGCTTGTGTTGTTTGGATTCTTGGTTTTTATATTTTACAATGTTCATTATTTAATTCTTTTGTTGAGTATTGAATTAATTTTATTGGGAACAGCATTTTTTTTATTTGTGAGTTTCTTTATGGGAGACAGATTAATTGGTTCTTTTGTCTTTTTTCTCTTAATGGCTTGTGTTGGGAGTTTTAGGGTGTCACTATTAGTTTCTTTATTTCGTGAATTAGGGTGTGATTTTTGATTTAGAGGGAGAATTGTTTAAAAGGCATGGTGTTTTTTTCTGTTTTTTGTTTTATCCTTTTTTTTCTTTTCTTAGATCAAATCAACTTATTGTTTATGTTGTTATTTTTGGTTTTAACTTTTGTTTTTTTGGGAGGAGAAATATTTTCTGGGTTCTTTTTTTTTGATTCCTTTTCTTTTTCATTAGTCTTTTTAAGTCTTTTAATTTTTATCTATTGTTTTTTTTCTAGTCTGTTAGATTATTGATTTTCTAATTTTTTTGGTAGTTTTTCTCTTGTGTTGGGGTCAATGTTTTTCTTGCTTTTAATTAGATTTTCTTGTTTTAGTTTTCTTTTATTTTATTTTTCTTTTGAGTTTTTGTTTCTTTTAATGTTTTTTTTTGTTTTTAACTGAGGTTACAGGCCTGAGCGATTGCAGGCTTCTTTTTATATAATTTTTTATACCTTAGTGGTATCTTTACCTTTTTTAATTTACATTGTCGTAATGGGAAATATGTCTTTAAGAATTTTTGGCCTTTATTTGAGAATTGATTTTTATTGGTGGGGCTTTTTTTTATTAGTGTTTTTAGTAAAATTGCCCGTTTATGGTGCACATTTATGACTTCCTAAAGCTCACGTAGAGGCTCCTGTTTCAGGGTCTATGTTGTTAGCAGGGGTTCTGTTAAAACTAGGGGGATACGGATTAGTGCGGTTTGGGGGCATATTTCTTAGTAAAATTTTCTGTCTCGGAGGATACCTTGTATCTTTGGGCTTATTAGGAGGTTTAATAAGATGCTTTCTTTGTTTACGTCAGGTTGATCTAAAATCTTTTGTTGCTTATTCTTCTGTTTGCCATATAGGCTTTGCCTTGAGAGGATTTATAATCGGTAGTTTTTTAGGTTATGGGGGAGGGTTGCTAATGTTAATTTCACATGGTTTTTGTTCTTCTTGTTTATTTTACATTCTTTTTGTCCTTTATGAACGATTTTACTCTCGTAGAATACTTATTTTGAAGGGCTTAGGGGGGATTCTTCCTTTAATTGGAGGTATCTGGTTTTTCTTTGTTGTTGTAAATATGGGCGTTCCTCCATTTTTCCCCTTTTTTTCTGAGATCATGCTTTTTTCTAGCTTGGTAGGAAAATCTTGGTTAACCTTTTTTTGGGGAGGTTTCATACTATTTTTTGCTGGTTTGTATTGTGTGTTTCTCTTTATTTTATGCTTTCATGGTAAAAGAGTAAGGGTGGTAAGATTAAATTTAGTTACTTTACGGGAATGCTTAAATTTTTATTCTCATTTTTTTTATTTATTCTTTTCTTTGATCTTTTTCTTTTTCATATTTACTTAGTCATCTAGTTTAAATGTAATAATTGATTGTGGTTCTTTAGGAGAATTTTGACTTGTATGTATTTTTTTTTGACTTTTTTCTTTATTTGCTTGTTGCTAAGATTGGGAATAGTTTTTAGGTTTTTTTTTGGTTCCTTTGTTTTTGATATGTGCTTTTTTTCTTTTGGGGGGGTAGACCTTTCTTTTAGGTTTTTTTTTGATTACGTTTCTTTAGGTTTCTTTAGCGCAGTATCTTTTATTTCTAGAATAGTATTTTTTTATTCTGTGTTTTACATAGAAGGTACTGTAGATTCTCGGCGTTTTGGATGATTAGTTTTTGGATTCGTGATGTCTATAATATTCTTAGTTTTTTCGGGGAGGTTTCTAACTTTAATGGTTGGATGAGATGGCCTTGGTCTTATTTCTTTTTGTTTAGTGATTTTTTATTCTAACTATAGAAGCTTAGAGTCTGGTTTGGTCACTGTTTTTAGAAACCGTATTGGAGATGTCTTTTTTTTAGGCTGTATGATTTTTTTATTTTTGGGTAAAATAAGAGTGTCAGATTCTTTTTCAGTTTTAAATGTTTTACTTCTTGTTTTTATTTTTTTAGGGGCCATCACTAAAAGAGCTCAGTTTCCTTTTTCTGCGTGATTGCCAGCGGCGATATCAGCCCCCACCCCTGTTTCTTCTTTAGTTCATTCTTCCACGTTAGTTACTGCAGGAATTTATGTGTTACTTCGATTTAATTATCTTTTTTTTTATTATAGAATGGTTTTTTTAAAGCTTTTTTTCATCTTGACTATGTTATTAGCGGGATTTTGTGCCTGTCTTGAGACAGATTTTAAAAAAATTGTAGCTATATCCACCCTAAGACAACTTGGGCTAATGCTTTTTATCCTTTCAGTGGGAGGCTGAATCTTAACATTTATACATATAATTATTCATGCTTTTTTTAAAAGTCTTCTTTTCATGAGAACTGGTTCTTTAATAAATAATTTGAGTGGGGGGCAGGACTCCCGAAATTTTGGGGGGGATTCTTTTTCTTTTGGTTGTTTTCTTTGTTTTTTTGTTAGGAGGGTATGTTTAATGGGGTTCCCTTTTTTTATTGGATTCTATTCTAAAGATTTAATTATTTTAGGAAGTTCTATTGGTTTAGGCTTTATTTTCTATTTTATCTTTTTGTTGGGATGTTTTACAACGATCTATTACAGATTTCGTTTATTAAAGGATTCATTTTTAGGCTTACTGAAACTTTCTTCTTATTTAAATTATTTTGATAGAAAGGTTTTCCTAATGTCTGTTTACTTTTTGTTTTTTAAAAGTTGATTTTTAGGAAGGATTTTTATCCCCCTATTTTTTTTTGACAGGGGCGTTGTATTCTTAGGTTTTGATTTAATAATCGGATTAATTCTGATAGGATTAGTTTATCTTCTTTTAGGGAATTTTAAGGGATTTTATAAATACTATTTCTTTATTTACCTAATTTCATACCTGCGGTGAATAAGTTCTTCTGGTTCTTCTAATATTATTTTAGTCAATAAAGTTTATCACTGAGATTCAAGATGGATGGAATTAAGAGGGGGCCAAGGTGTTTACTCTTTTTTGGAGAACTTTTGTAACTTCGATTTTTATAAATTCCTAGGGTTGGGTTTAATTTTTTTTTTGCTTTTAATATTATGTCTTATTTTACTTTTAAGTTAAATTAACGTTAGCTTTGAAGGAGCTAGAGAATTCTAAAGTATGTTTGTTTTTATAAAATCAATATTTTTCTGAAAGTCTTAAGCTTACTGCATTAGGAAAGAATTTAATATGCTACTATTGAGTAATCAGAAACTAATGGTTGGGTAAATTTTAAATCTTTGCAAAAGATTTTATTTCCATCCTTAAGTTTTATCAATTTTGTTATTTGGACCAATCTAACTTTCTTTTTTGTCATTCGTATATTAATCCAATAATTAGAATGAACACAAATGAAATAAGCGTGAGTAGAGTTTTTGTAGATTTAGGTTCTAACGGATAAGAAATAATCAGAGCAATTTCAATATCAAAAATTAAAAATAGTAGCGCAATCAAAAAGAATTGAAATGAAAAAGGTAATTGAGAAGGGTTTATTAATGAGAATCCACATTCAAATTGCGAATTTCTTATTATTTTAAGTTCTTTTTCTTTTTTTACTATTAAAAATGCTATTAAAAAAATGAATGTTAGTGTTAAGGAGGTTGCCCATAAAAAAGAAATTTTTATTGATTCTTTTTTTTAATTTAAATTTAAAATCTAAAGAATTTTAAGCTCCTCATCAGTAAATTATAGAATATAAGAATAACCATACCACATCTACGAAATGTCAGTATCAAGCTGCACATTCGAATCCTACTATGTGGGATATAGAATTAATTATTTTTTTTAATCGTTTCATCGAATAGAATAAAAAGATAGAACCAATAATAACATGAAGCCCGTGAAATCCGGTTGCTATAAAAAATCTTGATCCAAAAGAAGTGTCCGAAATAGAAAAGGGTGCTGAAATATATTCAAACCCTTGGAAGATAGAAAAAACTACTCCTAAAAGAATTGTCATATTAAGTGATAAAACCGATGTTTTGAAGGCTCTTTTTAATAAGGCATGATGACTTCATGTTACAGTAACTCCAGAAGATAGTAGAAGAATAGTATTTAAAAGAGGGATTGTCATAGGGTTGAATGGATGAATTCCTATAGGGGGTCACATTTGCCCAAGTTCAATGGTAGGAGAAATTCTACTATGAAAAAAAGCCCAAAAGAACGAAACGAAAAAAAAGATTTCTGAGATGATAAATAGAATTATCCCCGTTTTTAAACCATTTATAACTAAATTTGAATGCTGCCCTTGATTTGAGGCTTCTTGATGAATGTCACTTCATCATAGAAAGGCTAAAGAAAATGTTAATAGAAAAGTGATTAGCAAAGAAATTTTGATAGAACTATTTATTAGAATTAATCCGGAAAGAACTATTCTCAATGCCCTGTTAGATGCTAAAATTGGTCAAGGGCTCACGTCTACTAAATGAAATGGGTTAAATTTTCTTGTAATAATTTATTTTACTTCAGTAACATATAAAGTAATTAGGGTCATAAATACGTAGGATTGAATGACTGCTACTGCAGTTTCTAGTAATGTGAGAACTAAAGGAATTATAAATAATCTTACAGAAAATAAAGATTCTACCGATATTAAAGCATTTCCCAACAAAGTTATTAAAAGATGCCCGGCAATTATATTTGCTGTTAAACGAACGCATAGGGTAATAGGACGAATTAAATTTCTGGTTAATTCAATTAAAACCATGAATCTTATTAAAGCCGTAGGGGTTCCTTGAGGAACTAAATGGGAGAGCATGTGACTCGTATTTTTTAGCCAACCAAATAAATTAATTATTAACCATCTGACTATGGCTAAGGGAAGAGTGATAGTTAAATGGGAAGTTAAAGAAAAAATTTGGGGAAACAAAGCAGTTGCGTTTATTAAAAGAATCATAAAAAATAAGGATATAATAAATAGCAATTCTCTTTTTTTTGATTTACCTAATGTAAAAGCTACCTCCTTGAAAAGGAATCTAAGAATCTTTTTTCTTGAGTTTAAATGAGGTACCTTAGATATTCATATTTGATTTGGAATAATTGCAATAACCATGAATAAAAAAAGTCAACAAGAATTAAAATAAAAAGAAGAGGGATCAAAAATTGAAAATAAATTATTTATCATAGCATTCTTTTTTTGGTAGAACATATTTTCAATCTACTTGGAGTTTTAAGGAAAAGAGCAGTTATCAGAGTTGGAACCATATGTGAAATAACTATAAGAGAAACAATAATTAGAATTCAATTAATAGGTCTGATTTGTGGAATTACAAATTTTGAACTTTAACTTTGACATAGTTATGTTTCATAAATGAACTTTATTTGTTTAATTTAAAAGTTAGATAAAAATTCTTTTGTAGAGCAAAATTTTACCGTAATAGGCATAAAAGAGTGATTCATCCCACAAATTTCTGAACACTGCCCGGTGAAAATCCCCAATCGTTTAGAAAAAAGAAAAATTTGATTTAATCGCCCAGGTAAGGCATCCACTTTTACTCCTAATGTAGGAATTGTTCATGAATGAATCACATCATTTGAAGTAACCATACCTCGAATTATATTTAAAGAAGGTAAAAGAACTAAATCTCTTGTTTTTAATAAACGAAATAATTTAGAATTTTCTATAAAACTTTCAATTTCTGTGCCATTTAAAGAAGAATATTCATAAGATCAGTATCACTGGTGGCCTAAAATTTTAATTGAAACAGAAGGTTCTTTAGAATCTTCTATAAGGTAAAGAGTTTTTATAGAAGGAAAAGCAATAAAAATTAACATGAAGGCTGGGACGATAGTTCAAATCGTTTCAATTTCTTGTCCCTCTATAGTATACTTATTGAATTTTTTTGATACTATCAAAGATACCACTACGTATAGGGTTAAAATAGTAATCAAAGAAAGAATAATTATTGAGTGATCATGAAAGAATAAGATATTTTCTATAAAAGGTGAAGTATTATCTTGAAATGAAAAGGCTATTCAAAATGGTATCTTATTACTAAACGTTTAGTTTAACTATTTGATTAAAAGTATGTTCAACAACCGGAGCAGAATGAATTCATTCTGTCGAAACGTTGCCTCTATTAAAATTAATGGTTTTTCGAGTATTTCTTATAGCCTCTCAAATAATCCATACAAATATAATTACAGCAGAAAACGAAATTAAAGAACCAATTGATGAAATAATGTTTCATGTAGTGAAAGCATCTGGATAATCTGAATAGCGACGGGGTATCCCATTTAAACCTAAAAAGTGTTGGGGGAAAAAAGTTAAATTTACTCCGATGAATATAGCCATAAATTGAATTTTCAATAGTTTGGGGTTTATGTTCAAATTAAAAATTAGAGGCAATCAATGAGTGGCCCCTGCCATCATCGCAAATACTGCCCCTATGGATAAAACATAATGAAAATGTGCCACTACGTAATAAGTATCGTGTAAAACTACGTCAATGGAAGAATTCGCTAAAATTACCCCAGTTAAGCCTCCCACTGTAAAAAGAAAAACAAACCCGATAGATCAATACATAGGAGCATCAAAAAAGATAAAAGCACCATTTATTGTAGCTAACCATCTAAATACTTTTACTCCTGTTGGAATAGCAATAATCATAGTAGCTGCTGTAAAATAGGCACGGGTATCAATATCTATCCCTACCGTAAACATATGATGGGCTCATACGATGAATCCCAAAAATCCAATAGAAATTATAGCATAAATTATTCCCAAAGTTCCAAAAGGCTCTTTTTTTCCAGTGTAAAATCTGATAGTATGGGAAATTATCCCAAAACCAGGCAAAATTAAAATATAAACCTCAGGATGGCCAAAAAATCAAAATAAATGTTGGTATAGAATAGGATCCCCTCCTCCTGAAGGATCGAAAAAAGAAGTATTAAAATTACGATCTGTTAATAATATGGTGATAGCTCCCGCTAAAACCGGAAGAGAAAGAAGAAGTAGTACAGCTGTGATTAATACGGACCATGCAAATAATGGAACCATGTCTAAAGTTATAGAAGAAGATCGTATATTTAAAATAGTAGTAATAAAATTGATAGCTCCTAAAATAGAAGAAGCTCCAGCCAAATGTAATCTAAAAATAGCCAAATCTACAGAAATCCCAGAATGGAAAAGATTTCCAGCCAAAGGAGGATACACTGTTCATCCAGTGCCCACTCCAGCTGAAGCAAAAGCAGACAATGATAAGAGAGTTAAAGAAGGAGGGAGAAGTCAAAATCTCATATTATTCATCCGAGGGAAAGCTATGTCTTGTGCTCCAATTATAATGGGAATTAACCAATTCCCAAACCCTCCAATCATGGTAGGCATTACCATAAAAAAAATTATAACGAAGGCATGCGCTGTCACCACAGTATTATAAATTTGATCATTTTCTATTAAAGAACCAGGTTGCCCTAATTCCAGTCGAATCAAACCCCTAAGAGCAGAACCTATTAATCCAGCCCAAGCCCCAAAAACAAAGTAAAGAGTCCCGATATCTTTATGATTAGTAGAATAAAATCATCGCGTAATATTTTTAATTCCCCAAATTCTAAATCTGATGCATTTTAATAATGCTTTAAATATAAGGAACAAGAGCTGTCGCTCTGGATAGAGTTAGCGGCCCTATGCAGTTATTCCTTACTTACTAATACTTTTTAATTGGAAATTAAATGTACTATTGATACTACTATAAGATAGATTTATTTACTACCAGTTTTTAAAAGACCTGGGAGTAAATAAATTTGCCAAAGTTCTTGATCTTTAAATATTAAGGCTAGATAAAATTATTCATAAGAAATTCTTAGTCTAACCGTGGGGCTGACACAGATTTTGCTTTATATAATTTAATAAGATAAACATTGAATTTATTTATCATTGTGCAAATCATGTTTTTTACTTTTTAAAATAAATAAGCAACATAGTTAAAAAATGATGTATCCTTTGTGTCATTAATAAGAGAGAAAAAAGTAACTTACCGTCTCTCTTACTACAGTTTATAAGGGAAAATATCAGAATA
>JAUJYQ010000124.1:0-10870 GCA_033995645.1 Hemileius initialis | reverse complement strand
TTC
Organism: Hemileius initialis; assembly: GCA_033995645.1. Classification (NCBI taxonomy): domain Eukaryota; kingdom Metazoa; phylum Arthropoda; class Arachnida; order Sarcoptiformes; family Hemileiidae; genus Hemileius; species Hemileius initialis. The sequence continues at coordinate 10,867 of JAUJYQ010000124.1, read as the reverse complement.
CACAAATAAACGAAATCCTCTTTCAATAAGTCTTTAAGAGTGAAAACTTTTTCCTCGAATTCAGTGCAAAACTTTACGGAATATAAGTCGATTCCAAACGCGATTCTCAGCAGAGATTTCAAGTAATTGTCGTCTAAATTGATGTCTTCTGATGAGCCGAATCTTGAAATCAACAAAGTTTTGAAGTCTTCAATCAGTTTTGTTTCCATTCCTTGACTCAAATACCAGTGAATTGTTGAGCGATTGAATGAATTTAGTTTCTGGACATCTATTTTGTTGTGACTATCTTTCACTCTCTTGATGTCAAACGATCGGATGAATTGCTCTAAACTTTGATTTTGATTATCGTTTATGTCATCAAAACCTCCGCCAATAGTCGACAAGTAATTGATGACAGTCTTCGGGTAAAAACCATTGTCTCTGTAATAATCGATACGAATATCGTTCTGACGTTTAGATAGTTTGGTTCCGTCTTTGTTCATAATGAGCGGCAAATGTGCGAACGCGGGCGGAGTCCACCCGAAGGCCTCGTAAAGCATCAGATGCTTGGGTGTCGAGCCGTGCCATTCGGCGCCTCTCAAGACGTGACTTATTTTCATGTAGTGATCGTCGATGACATTCGCGAAATGATAGGTAGGAAAGCCATCGCTCTTGAAGATCACTGGATCGGACTCGACAGCAGCCAAGTCTAGAGTAGTCTGACCTAAGACTAGATCATTGAATTCGATCGGTCCTTCTTTTAGTTTGAGCCGAACTGTGAAGGGATGTCCGGCCGACAACTTCTCACTCAGTTCTGATTGAGACAAATGCCGACACCGGTTGTCATATTTAGGAGTTTCTCTGTTCTTCAGCTGTTCTTTTCGTAACAATTTCAGTCTCATCTCAGAGCAGAAGCAATGATAGGCCAAACCAGAGCTCAGCAGATGTTCCAAATGTTCTTTATATAAATCAGTTCTTTGAGACTAAATATTTAGTTTAATTCCTAGTTTTTTCAAGTTTTAAATTACCTGGATGTATGGCCCATATTGTCCTCCTTTGGTCGGTCCTTCGTCTGGTGTCAGTCCAGTCCATAAAAGCATTTCTTCTAAGTTTTCCAAAGAACCCGAAACTACTCTTTCCTGAAGACAAACAATCGTTAAATCAATGAAAAACAATCTAAAACTTAGTTCAATACTCTGTCCGTGTCTTCGATACGAAGAATAAACGATCCGTTGTTTTGTTTGGCAAATAAGAAGTTATAAAACGCTGTCCGCAAACCACCCAAATGTATGAAACCCGTCGGCGACGGCGCGAACCGAACCCTCACCTCATCGGAGAGCAGTCGACGGGAATTGAGTGACTTAGTGGCTGACCAACGACTGAACATCCGTCGGGACCACATGTTTGCACACTTGGAGATAACTAGAATACCATCACTCGGCCAGTGAAGAAGTGATTGATTTAGATGAAGAGCTCACAAACGTTTGTCACATGTGTTGAAAACCAAAACAAACCAAAGTCTGACTGCATTTCTAACCACTATTGTGAGAGACAGTGAGAGTGAAGTGCTATTACTTACGTCACAAACGACTAGAACTCTCACTCAATACTTGATTCCGAGTCTGCATTAACGGTAAGGAAACGCTTTCCGCAATCGAGGTAAAGTCAACGTCATTTGTTTGTGTAAAAATGCTTATTTTGCATTCGGTTTGTAGTAAAACAATGTGAACACAAATGACGGTCGACTTCACCGCAATCGCGGAAAGCGTTTCCTTACCGTTATAGCGGACTCGTTATGTATTGGTGTGAGAGGTCTAGTCTTATGTGACGTAAGTAAATGCTCTCGTCTTGTGTTGTGTCTCACAGTAGTGGTTATGAGTTTGTTTTGACTCTCATTTGTGGCGTCAGTTCAGACAATCGATGACTTGCGGACACATTTGAGGACAGATTCGGCGGAAATCAATGCAAACCAGTTGTGATGTCTGTCTCTTTGGTGGCGTTTAGACTGGAATTACATAAGGATTACAGCATTTCCAGTGATTTTGCGTTTAAAGGTCAGTAAAAGATGTGATTTTTGAAAGTAACCATCGATTGTCTTAAAATACGATTTCGATTCACAGCTTCAAAGTTTATGAACAAATCTGTCACCGAAAACACTGGACCGAACTCATTGTCAGAAGTAGTCGTCAATAGTGAACAATCGACCGAATCAGCTGAAGATTTGCAGTCATCGCAGACGCAAAGACCTAAACACAGGGGTTGTCGTCAATTACACGAGATATCGATCGAGACATACCTCAATCATCCGAACGAAACTTCGCGATCGATGTCCAGACAGACGTCGCTAATGTCGGCCTCCAGTAAGGAGTCGACGCCCGACCTCTTGTCCGACACCAACAGTCAAAGCGGTGGTGCGATAGCGGCGTCGCCGCCAATCATTGCCGACCGAAAACTGGTTTCGGGTTCTGTGACATCGCTTCGATCGAAGGCATCACTCGATCAGATCCAGTTCTATAGCGGCAATCACTTGGTTGAAGTGACCAAAGGTATTCTTCATCTTTACAAAGAGAACAAATTGACTCCTTTGGGAGAAGAGGCTGAAAGAAGTGAAATGATTTGTATTCTCTCGGTTCCGGCGGCGATGACAATACATGACGTCTTGCAGTTCACCGCTGCGGTCAACTCAGACATCAAACATATTCGAATCATTCGGGACAACAAACCGAATCAATACATGGTTTTAATCAAGTTCTCTAACCAAAGAAGTGCCGACGAGTTCTACAACGCCTATAATGGCATTCCGTTCAACTCAATAGAGCCAGAGATCTGTCATCTGGTCTTCGTTGCGCAGATCGAGACCATCAAGGAATCGGAGGACTCTTGTCTTCCCGTCGCTGGTTTCACAGAACTGCCCACTTGTCCGGTCTGTTTGGAACGGATGGACGAGTCGGTCGAAGGCATTCTAACTATTCTGTGCAACCATTCGTTTCACGGCGAATGTCTGGACAAGTGGGGCGACAGTAGTTGTCCGGTGTGTCGCTACTGCCAGACACCTGAACTGATTCCCGACCACCGGTGCTTCGAGTGCGGGTCTCACGCCTCACAACAGGACACGCTCTGGATTTGTCTGATCTGCGGCCACATCGGGTGCGGTCGCTATAACGAGGGTCACGCCTATAAACACTACTCAGAGACACAACACACGTATGCCATGCAATTGGGATCTAATAACCGGGTCTGGGATTATGCCGGAGATAATTATGTCCACCGATTGCTTCAGAACAAAGATGGAAAACCAGTGGAAGTGGAGTGCAATCAGACGCCGAACAACGACGAGAAGATCGATTCGGTTCAGTTGGAGTACACCTATCTGTTGACCAACCAATTGGAAGCTCAAAGACATTACTTCGAGGAAACGGTCCAACGAATAGAAACTGATGCCCAGCGACAGATCGAAGAGATTATAGACAAGAATAAGATTATTGTCGAAGAAAGAGATAAACTTAAGACAGAACTGTCGTCTGTCAGCAAAGATAAACAAGTTTTGGACAAAAAAGTCAATCAATTGTCGACCAAATTGAACAAAATTCAATCGGAGCTCAAAGAAGAGCGCGAACTAAACAAGTGTTTGCGCGACAATCAGATGGGATGGCAGTCGAAGATCGTCGACACTGAGACCCAACTGAAAGAACTGAAGACAACTAAAGACAAAGAAGTGACTGACCTTCAGGAACAGGTCAGGGATTTGATGTTCTTCTTGGAGACACAGGAGAAGCTGAAGACAGTGTCCGACGAGACCAGGGATGAGATCGCCGGCGGACATATCGTCGTCCAACAGAACGAGAGCTCTTCGGCCAGTTCTTCGCGGACTCGGCCGAAGTCCAAACAGAGTAAGCGATGAACTGATTGTAAATAAATTATATAAATATATTGTAAGTTATTTTTCTGTTAGTTTTACAAAAGAAAAAGTTATTAACAGTTAATAACAATCAATCGATTCTAATATTAATAAAACAAATCTCTACACAAATGTATTAATAGTTTGTTAATTGATTAAAACGTTTGATTAAACTCTAAAAATATGTCAAAAAAGCTAATTATTAGTTAAGATCGCGACGCGAAGAGAGGATCGTCGAACAGATCTCTCTCTTTGTCCGTGTCTTTAGTCTTCAATTTCGGTTTGTTTTGAGTAGAAGTCGTTCTCTTCGTCGACGTCTTAGGCTTTGATGCGAACAGATCTGTAGATTGAAAGAAACATTGAGAACAATACCACAAATACAATGAAGACATACCTTCATCGCTGTCCGACTCATCCAAAGGGAAAATGGATTTCGCGTTGGATTTTGTATTAGTTTTAGTGCTTTGGCTGACTTTGATGTCAGTCTTTGGACCTCTTTTCTGGAACAGATCTGAGTCTTCCTCAGAGTCACTGAACAATGAATTCGTTTTCTTCAGTGTTTCGTTCGGTTTCACAGAATTTTCGCTCACATTTGATATTTGTTTTGGCAATTCTTTCTTTACTGGCGTTTCGTTTTTCACAGGTGTTTCGACCTTTTTCTCAGTGGTTTTGCTTTTGTTGACCGCAGCGAACAGGTCTTCGTCGTCGCTGTCGCTGAACAGACTGACCGCTGGCCTCGAAATACCAGTTTTCAAATCGGATTTATTGCTAAGACTCGAGTCAGTGGACGACACGTCGTTAAACATTTCATTAGAATTCGAGGGCTTTATTATACTTGAGATGACATTCGACGGCTTAGCAGACAGGAGGTCGTCGTCGCTGTCGGAAGTGTCGAACAGACCTTTCCTATCAATTGCTTTCTTCGTGTCATTAGTTTTATTGATTTTGTTCGATGAGAAGAGTGAGTCGTCACCCGAATCCTCAAATAGATTCTCTGGTTTTTCAGTAATCTTATCGATGTTTAGATTCTTTGAAGTGTTTTGAGTCGGAAATATGTCGTCCTCTTCAGTGGACGGAGACTTCATGAGAGAGGCTATAGATTTTGTGCTCTTTTGTTCAACAAATAATTCTTTCTTTGATTCTTTTGTTGACTCGTTTTCAGTCCGAGAAACTGAAGAATCATTCGTTGTCTTCACTGCTCTGATAGCGGCCACGGGTTTCGGTTTCTTCTCTTCTGTCGGTTCAGATGTGCTCTGAGTATCTGAAAAGTCGGTGATTGGCGTCATTACAACATTCCTTTTGGACGGAGGCCTTCGGTTGCGTTGAGCGCCGAGCGCTGCCCTGTGTTTGAGACCATCGTTGGCTAAAGTGGTGACCGTTTGAGTTGTGAGGAATTCTTCATTAGTCGTGTCCTCGTTATCTTTGTGCTCGGCGTCAGTCACTTCTTCTATTGGCGTAATCTCTTTTGTTGACACTTGAGAAACAATTGTCTTATTACTAAACAGTAAGTCATCATCTGATTCGTTGTCTTCTTGTTTGTCAATTTCATCAATTGGTTTGTCTTTGCGAACACTGATGTCATTGTTTACTACTGTCGGTAACGAATCTTTAGTTTTGATGTCAGCTCTGAAGTCATTATCACTTTTAGAATCGCTTTCTTCATCACTACTATGAAACAATTGTTTCTTTTTGAGAGCAGCACTTAGTTCTCCGATCAGATTGTTATTTGGTTTCGGTTTGACCGATACTAAACTAGGTTTTGTCTCAACTATGGGTTCCTGTTCTTCATTCTTTCGCACAATTGACTTAGACTTAGAGATTCCACCAAACAAGTCGTCTTCATCTTCATCCTCATCACTGAACAGGTTATTTGCTTTCGGGACATTTTGTTTTGTTATATTTTGCGATACACTTTCAGACTTTTCAATTGGTTTGTCTATAATCGGTTTAATTTTCTGAGGAGTCTTTTTATTCAAGGCAGAGGTGAAGAGGTCGTCATCATCTTCATCGTCGTCGTCGAACAAATTCGATGTCTTAATTGGAACTCTTTTTGAAACAGATTTCGGTAAAACTGGTTTTACTTTAGATTTATCGTTAGCTTTAGGTTTGTCTTTAGTTGTGGCAAACAGTGAGTCGTCGTTCGGTTCGTCACCAAAAAGATTAGAAAAGTTCTTCTGTTTGTCTTCTATTTTAGGTTTAGTTTTATTGACTTTAAAAATGGAGTCACTTTCATCACTACTCTCTGAGTCCAGAGTGAGTCCAATATTAAGTTCACTTTTCTTTGTTGGCGAAGAGTGACTCACAACCGGTTGGTCTTCGTTGTCAACTTGCGGTTTGTCAGGCTTTCGACCGCCGATGACTGCCGCCAATTCGTCCTGGAATGAAGTGATGCGGGGCTTCGTTTCGTTGGAAGTATTGATCACTGGTTTGGGCGTCGAGGCGGGAGGAGGGGGTGGAGAGTGCTTTGGCTCAGCGAAGAAGGGCTCGGAATCACTTTCATCACTGGATAGGGTTTTTGCGATCGTTTTGTTACTTTGAGGAATGGAACCGAAGAGATCGTTAGACTCTTCGTCGCTGTCATTCATATTCGGAATCAAATGGTTTGTGATATTCGGTGCGGCAATAGTCGGAGCGGCAAATGTGTCCGCTTCTGACCCAAAACTATCCAAACTTATTGTGCTCACAGTGTGTGCTTTGGGTCGCGTCAGGTCTATGACCGGACTCTCATCTGGCGATCCGAGACCAACATAATTGTCTTTAGCGAAGTCATCGCTGCCAATGACATAAGGAAGCAATCGCTGTGAGTACTCATCTCTGGCAATGTTGGATATGAGTCCCTCTAAGATCTGGTCGTTTTCATCGTCCGAATCGTTTTGTTGTGACACTGATTGGGAAGAACAGTCGAACCGATCGTTCAGAAAATTTAGACCAATATTTAAGGCGACTTTGATCTTCGACATAATCTCTTCCTCTTTGGGCTTCGAAGCCATGGCTTCTTCGGTCTGAACGTTGTGACCATTGGCCATAATGTCCTCGACCTCTTCATCATAGACCCTGTTTTCCACGAATTGAGAATTGGCTAACATTTGAAACTCATTGATAACATTATCGACTTTCACGCAATGCATCTGTGGATCAGCCGAAGAATAAATCAGATTATCTTTGTATGAAAATAAGGTTTCAGACAAACCTTTGCGTTGAAGACTAGATTATTCATTGAGTGATTCGTGGCTTCGGTTTTGTTAATCAAATTACTGCTCATTTGTTTCAAATGAGTCAAAAGCTGTGATCGAATGAAAAGACAGCTCAAGAAGTGTCACAAAATTTGGTTCTAAAGTCAAACCTGAAGATCACTCTTCAGCGACCACTTCTCGCACTCGGCCATCAACTTCTTGAGATCGCATTCTTCAGGCGAGAGGTCTTCGCTGTCGGCGAACCGATTGGAGTTTGACTTCAATTGAAAACAGATTTAAATTGATTTAAGTTCGGGTCATGTCTTCAGTCAATACCTGTTCCGTTCGGTCCATCCTTTCTGTGCTCTCCATTCACTGGATCATTGATTCTTGATAAATGTTGATAAATATAGCGATAAATGACTAAATTTAATGATTAATTGAGTTAAAAATCAAACATCTGATTGGATTTTTTGTCTCAAACGAAATAACCATAAAAACGCCCATAAATTAAGTCAATGTTTATAAACACAAATCGAGAGATGTTTTGGTTATTCATTGAATATTATTTTTGGCAAAATTTTATGCAGAGAATTGATGTGAGAACCATTGATCAATGACCGCCGTTAGCACACCCTCTCGGCAATACAAGTGATCACACAAGTGACACATGTCGTACACAAACGACGTTCACTAATGTAGTGATTGAAATCCAATGAAGAATTTGACTGTTGTTTGTGTTGATAGAGGGCGATAGTGTTGTTTGTCTGTTCAGTCATGCTCACTACGAATGTCAACACAAGTGATGTGTCGGTAACTATAGTAACGTTAGGAAACACTTGGGCGGCAACCACTTCACGTTACAGATCACGTGATCACGATTTTACGAGTCTCTGAGATAATCTTTACAAATGGTAATACGTGACTCGAGTTATGTCTCACGAGTGGATACACCGCTGCCATCAGAGAGTTCTTCGTCTGAGACCTCTTTTTCTGGTGATAATCACTTGCGATGACACCAGAAATTAGTATTAATGGCAATCAAAAAGTTTTTCTGAGCTTTAACGTTATGTTCCGACTAATTGTCTTGTTTTAGGAACACTTAACTTATAGGAACTTTCGAAGTATGAGCTAGATAACTTAGAATTTCATTTACATCATCATTATTTGTTTTTTAACGATTAAAATAATCTTGATAATTTTGTTTCACTACATTTACATTTTCCAAATATTCGAGTTTTTGTTATGAATTATTGTTTCCATAGAAATCAATCGATTATTAATTTTTGTTCTAATAATTCGTAATAAAGACATTGATTCTCCATATTTGACAAATCATCAAAAGAAACTTGTTCATTTGCCTGACTGAGTTGAATTTCAGCCATGGAAGTTATAGAAAAAGTCAAGAATCCGGAGGCCGAAGAGGAGGAGGAAGATGATGACGATGAAGATGAGAAAGTTACTTTAGAAGGGTAATTCATATTAATTAAATTTCTCTGATTGAAAATCAAATATGAAATACAAATCTACAGAATATACGATCCATCAGAATATGAATCTCTAGAAGTGTCGCCAGAAATGAAGAATTTGTTCGGATTTATAACCTGTTATTCACCACAAGTGATGGAATTGGAGACTAAATTGTTTCCATTCATTCCCGACTACATCCCAGCCGTCGGTGATATCGACGCCATCATCAAAGTCAGTGATTGTAAGATATTTTCTTCTATTCTATACACTTGTGATCCGAAAACAGGTGACCCGTCCGGACGATAAGGAGGACACTCTGGGTCTGACTGTTTTGGATGAGCCAAACGCCAAATTACAATCGGATCCGACACTTATGACACTTAAGTTGAAAGCAATCTCCAAAGACATCAAAATGATTGACGAATCAGAACCAATGGTGAAGACGGCGACATCTAATCGGGACATCGATTCATGGATTCAAAACATAAGACAATTGCACGAAACGACTGCCAGCTCTTCGACATCAGTCACACTATTGCATAGCCATAGACTGCCAGATGTGGAACAACTGATGCAGGAGTGGAGCGAAGACTTTGAAGGCGCTCTAAACGTCTATTCACTGCCGTCGGCGGACTTGGACTGCAGTCTTGAAGACTATGCGACTATTGTTTGCAGTGAATTGGATTTCTATTGAACCGGCAAACTCCGCATAATTTTCTCCTGGAACATTATCCGAAAGCCATTTGTGTCAGCAATGAGTGAATTGAACGATGTGTTTGCCGAAGAGATTGAAGTTATAGGATATTTTATGAAATTTTAGTAGCTAGGCGACATCACTCAGATAATATCCCAGTCTGTTTGGCCAGTTCTAGTAAATACTCAGATAATCAACTAGAGGAAATGATGCGGGGTTTGCAGGTATATAAAATTTTATTAACTATTAAACTACAGGTCTGTTGGATATTCCGGTGCACTCATCGAAGATCGCTTCACTGCACCTTTTATTCAATTTGTATAATGAGTTCAGAAATTCTCAGGTATTAAAAGAATATAAATATGTTTTAAAACTAAACGTCAACTAATCTGTCATTTGTTTTCACAGCACTTTAAACGCTTAGTTTGAATGAATTCATCGCATTTGTGGATCACTTTTTCCATCTTCTCCTTGTTTTTAATTAACTTTTCGGTTCGTTTCGTCTGGTATTTGTTTAGCAAATTGTTAACGTTTTCCAACTTCTCTGCGACCGCTATCCTCTTCACATCGAATTCCTGAAACAATTATATCATTTGATGAATAAAATTAATTCAATGTTAAATACCTTTTTGGTCGTCGGCTCGGCTTTGATCTCCACTTTCAGGTCAGCCAAACATCGCTCGATTGCTGCGATGTCTATATTCTGTTTGATCGGCTTTTGAACTTCTACTTGATTAATGTGATAGAGAACTGAATTGATTTGCGACACAAGTTCGTTCTGCAAGAGATTAGAATAGAGATTAATTTTGAACTAAACTTTTTACTTAACTAACAATTTTGGTCCAAATTTCGACGATATCGCTCTTTGAGATCGACTTCTTATCTTGGTCTCCGATGACGTCGACCTCAATCGGCGCCAACCTTTTGAGGTAAGTCTCACCGATTTGGTTGATTGACGTCAAGTTTGGTCTGAATTGGAAGCAATCCTTCTTATCCTTTGCAGCGATTTTTTCGATAGCGTTCACAATGAGTGATGAAATTGTTGTCTTCTTCTTGTTGAGAGACTCTTCCAATTCAATACATTTTCTTTTGTTTTCTTCGTCAATCAATTCATTACAAACTTTGGCGACATTGGCAGCGATTGCATTCAACTCTTCGTTAATAGTCTTCAACTCATTTTGAAGTCTAACTGATTCGCATAACCTTTTAATCTGATCGCCATCTCTATGAAAATCAAACGAATTGTGATAATTAGCAAATGATAATTAGTTTTGACCACAAAATGAATTGGATTTATGATTACAATTGAAAATGTTTTTGATGTTAGTTTTGAGCCAAAGGGGCAAACAGTGCGTCACTGCAAGACTTGCGAGCACTGCAGCCAAGCATTGACTCCCTTTTGGCTCAAACCTGAGGACTGAAGACTCAGATACCGTCGGGATTGGACTCACTCTTTGGATCTGATTTGGTCGGACATGAAGAGGAATAATTTCTTGTAAAGTTTGCCATTCTTTGACTGCAATAAACTGAGGATAAAAATGTTTGAATTGAACATTTGGTCACAAAATCAAATAGTTGTCACTCACTTAACCAACTCTTTTGATTGAATCTTGAGATCAAAGTGTTGTTCAGACCATTGGCCAACCTTTTGGT